>CADDXX010001184.1:27623-80896 GCA_902810485.1 Alauda arvensis | reverse complement strand
CTGTTTTCAGATCCTTTTCAGCTGGCTTTGCAGGACAGGAGAGGGTAAATGCAAGCTCACTTTGACCTGAASTGTGCAGAAGTAAGCAGGAAGATTTCCCTAAGCCCAGTGGCCTTTAGATTGTGATTTTTAAGGTCAGTGGTTTGTAATTTGGGAGGGATTCTCAGTGTTCACTTGGCCAAAGCCTTGGGTTGTTCTTCTGCCTCTTTTTTTTTGCCAGTAGCAAGATTTTATGGATTTTAGCCAAGCTATTATTTTATTCCTTGTGCATAGTGAGTAACTTATTAATATTTATAGCAATCTCTGACAATTAGYAGGTGACATTTTTATTGTCTGTTGGCTTTAAACAATTTTCAGGTTTTTTTCCTTTAAAGCACACTGAGTGTTGCCTGGATCGTGCTGCTTGTACCTGAATTTCCTGCTCTGTTGAGGGTCARTATTATTTTCTACCCTGCAGACAGTGAACCCTGTCACATCAAAGGGAAGCTAACTACTGGAACCAGTAGAAATTCTTGTTGATTCACATTTCAGGTGGAAGAATGACTCTCCTGACAAACACCTTTTGTTTCCTGGGCTCATAACAAGCTCAGGGATATTCAGATTGTTCCATTTCCTTTCTTTCACTTCATTTCCAGATATGAATGTGACAGAACTTGTCATCACAAGGTTGCTTCACTCCTGTCCCTGCCATTCTTGTAGTTTTACTGTAAAATTCAGGCAGAGTGAAGAGAAAAAAATTGAGATCAGATCTCTGCAAAAATTTCACCAAGGAGCACAACTTAATAATTCAGCCTGGATTGAGTGGAGAATGTTTGTGCCCTTTAATTGCAGAAACATAGTTATCTTAATGCAGCCATTCTTCTAAATTAAATTTAAATTGTGTTTTTATTAATGAKGATCATTATGTATTAATGAGAAATCATTTGTTCCTTCAATATTTTCTAATTGTATCATGACTTCCACAGCTGCCAAAATGTTATTGGTGGTGGTGATTACCAGTCTGAAAAAAATAAATAATCCTTTTTTATAAGAACAGATCACTTACTCAGTATGACAGAAAGGATAAAAGCAGACATAGATCTTGCTCATTTGCTTGGTTGTCATTGGAATCATTGCACACTGAGATCTGAATGCCTTGTGCCATGCCAGTCTTTATTTCACAGGGCAGAGTTTATTTCATGTTGTCTGGATCCATCACCCTCACACTGAGGGGCAGAGCAAGAAATCAGCAGCAGAGACAGGAGCTGTGGTGTTGTGAACTGCATCCAAACAGAGCTTTTATGGCACTGGAGGCAAAAACATGCCAAGATGACTTTGGCCTTAAAGCTCCTGGGCTTCAACTCCAGCCAAGACTCTGCTGGTGTCATAAAAAGCCTGCAGGAGGATTTGCAGTGTCCAGGCTTTTCCCAAGTGATGGCACCTGAGATAGCTGGAGAATGGGTGTTCAGAGCTGGCCAGTGTGGGTTGCATCCAGAGGAAGCTGACCTTAAAACAAAGCTGCTGCTGGCTCCATCCAGCTTTGACTGAGACCCAGCAGGAGATTATGGAAGCTTCATTTTCAATTTCTCCTGAATGCAAAACCAGATCTGCTGGTCAGGAGCTGGGTTGGATTAGGAGAACAGAGGTGTTCCTTATTTGCTGGTTAATTCTGTGACCTTGCACACTGCTGATCTTGAGATTGTCATCTGAAATTATTTATTAGATGGTAGGAATAGCTCAGTGAAATGCTTGCAGAGACTTGCTTTCAGAAGTCAGAAGGGTGATGAAATATTTTTTTTCCTGGAAGGTTGAGTATATATGGGATAAATGCATTTTGTGGGGTGGGGTCAGATCCTTGTCACTGGCCACAGCCTGGGATGGGACAGGAATTCAGCTCTTACAGAAAACACAGGAACAAAATATCAGTAGGGGGCCTTGTGCTTTTATAAACATCTTAATCTTCCAAACACTCCAAACCTCTGCTGAAATCCTCTGGAGACTAGACTTTGCAGGCAGGGCTTCAGCTTTTCTTTTCTCTTCTCCTGGGAACAATTTCATCTTGTAAAAATCGGTTGTTTTGAGGTGTTTTTCTGTTTTTCCAGATAGGTTAATATTAAAAAAAATTATTTTTTTGTATCACTGTTGAGCTCCTAAGAGCTGAGACTTCAAAGATGTGAGCTTTAAACATTTCCATGAACTGTGCCTGGTGGTCTTGCAAATCTCAGCCATCCTATATCCAAACAACCCAAATTCCTGTTTACTGGATGGGCACTGTCCTGCAGGCATCAGCAAAGCTTCACAATCCCTACCCAGGTGTGCCTTGTTTAAAATTGTGCCTTTAGGAGTTTTCTGGACACTGTGGCCAAGCTGTACAATCAGATTGAGAAGGAAACAAGGGACTGCACTGATCCTGCTCCAGAGCTTCTCCTGATTTCCCCAGTGTTACCCAGGGCAGTCTGGGTGCTCTGGCACTCCTGGAAATCCAGATGTTCTCTGGAGAGCCCCAGCTGTTGGCCTGGGCTGCCCCAAGTGTGCTCCTTCAACTTCCACCCCACAGGATGAAAGGTCAAGTGCTTTGGTATGGAAAGGGACAGGGAAAACAAACCCAGCAAGGTCAGCCAAGTAAAAACCTGCTGTGTTTGTGGAAGAACGACAGCTCTTGTGCCTATTGGGAGAGCCTGCTGCAAGCAGTCCTCTTGCCAGCCACACTGAGTTTGTGTCATCATGGTAATAAAAGGCTTGTGCCCCTCCCTGCTGGTGAAAAGTGCTTTAACTTCACTCCAGGCTTTAACCCTCTTTTTTTTAATTTCTTTTTTCCTTTTCTTTTGAAAATTTCTGAGTCCGTATGGCAGTTGCTTTTCCTGGTCTCAGCTATTAAAAATGTATCATTTTTATTGGTTGCATGGCAACAYAGAATCCCTTTGTTCTGTTTTGTTTAAACAGATGCTGAGAACTCTGCCTGTCATAATAAGTAAAAGCACAACCCTCAGGCTTCCTTGAAAACTGCAAAAGAGGGGAGAGCACGGGGCTTGAATTAATGTTCCTTCYAAAAGTGAAACTTTGGGTTGGAGCAAGGAACAGGCCTAAAATTCACTGAAATATTTATGTTTCAAATGTCCTCTGGTGCCAACAGCCTAATTGAGTTTGGTAGGGGAACTCACACAGCCCCAGCATGGGGACTTCCAAGTCAAAGGCCACGGCTCCTCTGAGCAGGACTGGGGAATTGTYCTGCAGAGCAGCAGAGAATTGAGACCAAGAACCTGTTGGAAAATGGAAGCATTTTTTCATTGATTTTAATAGGCTGTAAACTCACTGATGTTTAGTGAGCCTGTTGGAGAGCAAAAAAAAAACCAAACCTGTAAGTGTCAGGAGTTCTGATTTGATTTCTCTTGGATTGATGGGGTTTTGTGGATGCTTGGGAAATTTCTCCTGAATTCCTTCAGCTGCAGTTGAGTMAGAAGCAGGAGTTTCACAACAGGAGTGTTTCAGTGGCCAGTGTTACCTGCTCTAAAAGGATGGGACTGTCATTCATTGCATCACAGATTTCTGGGATGTTAGCATGTCTTCAGTACAAATCCCCCCAAGCAGCTTCTGTGGGACCACAGAATTTCCTTGCTGGATTTGAGCTGGACCCTCAGAGAGGGAGGCTCTTTCGTAGTTCATTTAGAGAGCAACATTGTTCAGAACTTCTGGTGAATGAGAGAAATCTCWCCTCCTCTGGGKTTGCTCTTGACTCAGAGAGATTYCTGTGGCAAAKGGAGGAAATCAATGGGTCATGAGAAGGTTGTTCAGGTCAGTGACTCATTGGCAGGCATGGAACAACACTGGTGAATTTTGGTTTTTTAGCTCTCAAGTAAACAGCTCTTCAGGGAGGAGCAAGGTGTTGTGAGCASTCTCTGCTCCTGAGGGACACCAAAGGAGGAGATCAGGATGGATCTCAGTGTGTTTTTGAAGCTCCACAGAGATCCATGAAGTCAGGCTTATTGGTCAGACATCTGTTCATTCTCTGGCTTAAATCAGGAACCTTTAAATGTGAGATGAAAGAATGGATGAGATGAGACAAGGGCTTAAAAAAATGTAATATTTGCTTTTCAAATGCAGCTTTCACCAGTGAGCTGCTCAGATGATGTCCRTGCAGCTCTAATACTGCTTAATGCTGGATCTGCTCTTAAACTTGTCTTTTTTGCTTCTGTGTACCTTATCTATCATTGAGAAATGATGAAACCACTTCCCTTTTCTTGTGAATAATGAGAAATCTCACTGTGTCTGCTTGTTAATTCTGTCTGGGTTATGCCTGAGGAATAATGCTTTTCTTCTGTAGCAGCTCCTGCCTGGCTGTTTCACTGGTACCCAGGCTTTGTTCCCTCAGACCTGGAGGTGCTCTGCAATTAGCTGCCTTTTGATTATCCATTCTCTTGTCTAGGGCCACTGATTAGGCTGCATTTTGAAATGAGAATGTGGGCAGCAAATGTCACAGTGACTGTCCCAGCTGTGAGGAGAGAGGGAAAAGGCTCTGCCTTGGGGTGTTGGGGGAAAGGTGACACAGCCCAGAGTGGACCTTGCATCCAGGAGGACAAACCTGGAATGATTCTGTGAGCATCACATGAGTAATTGTGAGTCTGCAGGGGCATAGGTGAGGTCATTGTCTGACTAAATTCAGATTTGCAGAGGGAAATCTGCTGTTCCCCTTCTGGTGGGAACAGAGAGGAGCACAGAAATGTGTTTTGTTTTTTTTTTTCTCTGCTTTTTACCTCAGGCATCCTCAGCTGTTTTAAGTGGAAGTTCTGCTGGAGGGAAGCTTTATCCAGTTCTTCTATGTGTAATTTTAAAAGAACCCATTTATTGTCCATTCATGGTAAGAAAGTGCAGCAGTGTGTCATAGGGAGATGTCTCATACATTGTCCTGACTCTTTGTATGCCCCCAATGTTATTGCATTCTCTAATTTGCCAGGTTTTATTTCCATTCTCTGTGCTGTGGCACTTGTAAGAAGTTGCTTTCTAATCCCTTTGTTACATAAAGCACATCTCTAAAGCTTCCCTGAACTCAGACTGGCTCAARCATCACCTGCATCTCCACTCCTCTGCATCCAGCAGGGATTTGGGGGTCTCACTCTCAATTTGAGCCCACCCCTGCACCTCCCTGATGCTCTGGAAGAAATAATAAAGGAGCCCCCAGGTCACACAGCATGAAATTGTCTGAAGAGATCAGGTAAATAAAAAAAAAGAGCTGATTTATTCTGCTGTGGAGGCATTGTTCATTAAGTCACACATGGTAATGAACACTAAGCACAGAATGCTGCCTGACATCAGCAATTATTTTAYTGATGCCTCCTCATCTCCATCAAAGGCAGCTCCTGACAGGTGGTGTTTAGCACTGATGGGAAAATGGCAGCTTTTGAGAGGAGGGAAGAGGGGTCTCCAGTGAATGATGGGTTCCTTCCATTACARTCAGATTCTCTGGCTGAGGTTTGAGTGGCAGAACTGAGTGAACTCCACCTGGGCAGCTGCAGGAGTTCATTGCAGAGGATCAGTTCTGAGCTGATGTGATCCCAGGTTTGGGAGTGAGCATGGGAGTGAGCTTTAAATCAGCTTTGGAGAGACCATGCAGGAAATCAGCTACTGCAGCTCTGACACTGCACAACCAGCCAGAGAGGGAATACAGGCACACCCCCAAAGGCAAGTGCAAGTTCTTACAAGAGCAGTTTTAAATGATCTAAAAGAAGTTGCTAAAACAGCACTGTTACAAGTTCCTGATGGCAATAARCCTGGGTTAGATTGTTCTGAAATAAAACAAGGTCCTGATGAACCATATATGAAGTTTTTGGACTGTATAAAAACAGCTTTAGACAAACAAATTGTTCTAGATAAGGTAAGAGAAGAGTTGTGGAAATGCTTGGCAATTTCAAGTGCAAATCCAAGCTGTAAAAAAATCTTGAAGCTTGTAACTGCATGAGCAGTCCTGAGCATGCAGCAGCACTCCARGCTGAGGTCCCAGCCARTGCCATCACATCAGCACAGAAAGTCACCAAAAACCAGCTGGAAAAGGCAACAGAAGTCAATCCCAAACATCAGCAGAAGCTTTGACCATGTTTAAGGAAGTTATTAAAATTGAAAAACAATCAGATCCAAAAAGTTTTTGCAAGTATTGTTGCAAAGAAGGACATTTTATTAGAAACTGTCCAAAGTTCCAAAGAAGGCCATTCTCAAAACATTTCCCTTGCCAATTATGCAGCTGGGTGTACCAGAACTACAGAAGGACTTGCTGAGTTAGAGAGGAAATCACCTCTGTTTAGATCATGTGAAAACTCTTTTGGTTTCATAACATATCTCTGATGGAGAMTCAACAAAAGGCCAAGAGCAAGGAGATTCAGATTTACACTTCTTTATSTCTAGGAAGCCTTTCCTGTGTAATGTGAGCATTCAAAGAAACCTTTTTCCAGCAATTACCAAAACCTCTGAGGATGTTTTTGTGCTGGGAGCTGTGAACACTCACTTATTGATGTCCCTGTATTATGCTATTTTTTTTCCACATACAGGCAATGTGTTTGCTGGAAACATTTTCCCTYTCTGTGTTACTTTTGACCATTTGATACTTCAGTCTTTGGAGGAAGAGTATCACTTTACAGTTMCATTTTATTCCTATTATATCTAAATATTTCCTTCCATTGTCTGTCTTTTTCTTTTTTCTTTTTTCTTTTTAACACAGATGGGTAAAAGGAGAAATCTATGGTCTTTCTGTGTGATTTTGGCATTTTCTTTAGGCTGACTTGCATCAAACCCAAGAACTTTGCCTTTTATGCATTTGTTCTACATATGGTTTATACCTGCTTCTGCTTCCCCATGAGCCAGCTTGGTTTTCACAAGTTACAGCTTCCTTGGGCTCAGACTGTGGTTTTTCTGGACATCCAGAAAAATGTTCTTAAGCTGTTCCCAATTAYTGTAACATTTTTCTTATAAAATTCTTTCTCCCAACTGGTTTGGCTCTTTTCCTTTTCTCCTTTTTCTCCGTTTCTCCTCTCCCAGCTTCATGGAATTGATCCTTTTTAAGCAGCAGGTCTGTACAGTAGTAGTCTTGGCAAAGTAAAAAGTTTTTTTTGTTTGCACTTGAAAAATGCAATCARGTAAAGATCACTTCTTCTTTGGATAATACCTTTTTTGTGATCAATTTGCTCCTTATCACACAGATGAGCTCTAATATGGAATTATCTGTGTTGGATGCATCTTTTCTGAGGTAGAGATTTTGTCATCCATAGATTCTTAGCAATAGCAAGGGCAATTTAACTCTGGCAGCAAGAGTTCTCTCTGCATAAATCACAAATTGGAGCCTTATCCTTTTCTTTTTTTTCTTTATATATCTATTCTCATATTGATTTGTTCTGTGATTTGCTCTCCTTTGTGGGGAGAGCATCTTCCTAATAATAACCTGCARAGGGGTTGACCTGACATGTTTTTACAATGAGGCCATTTTTACTTTTAGCCCTGAGTTCAAAACCTAGATTTTATTACATTTGCACGTGCTAAACCTAACCCCTGGCTTCTGTAGTCCTTGGAGCTTTCCCAAAACACACTCCCCTCCCTCCACCACCCCCAAAGCAGGTATTGCTGAGCTCCTGACTGCTGATACTGCCCAGAAATCWGATAAAACCACCCTGCAAATGGCATCTCTTCTCCTTTCTGGGGGTTTTGGCCATCCTGTTGAATTCCTGTGCTGATCCTGGAACAATGAGCTCCTTGTTGTTTAATACTCAGAGATTTTTAAATTAAGTTGCTCTGACAATGGACAAATCTAATTCTGCCCAGGCTGTGGATTTTGCTGGCTGGAGCAGTCCTGCTGCCCACCTGGAGGAGGCTGTAGCCACATCTGTGAGCACCTCTGGCCAACCCTGGGGATGACATGCAGACTGGAATCCTCCAGGATTTCTGCCTGGAATCCTCCAGGATTTCTGCCTGGATCCCTCAGGATTTCTGCCTGGATCCCCCAGGGTTTCTGCCTGGATCCTTCAGGATTTCTGCCTGGATCCTTCAGGATTTCTGCCTGGATCCTTCAGGATTTCTGCCTGGATCCTTCAGGATTTCTGCCTGGATCCTCCAGGATTTCTGCCTGGATCAGGATGCCTCACTAATCCATGTTTATTCACAAACACTTTCCCCCATCCTCTCAATAATTAGCTTTCCCTGCTCTTTATAACATATTTCTTGGCAGTTATTAGCATCAACATGTGAGGATTTGCATCTAAAAAGAGTAACTTGGTGTTGAGTCCTAGGCTGGAATTATTGCTGTGGTTAACATTTAGTGTGTGTTAAAGTCATTTTTGCCATCACCCAGCAGACACAATGCACTTCATGCACATTCCTGCCTTGGAGAATACAGGACCCACATCAGAATTAAAATGCTTATTAAAAAAAGGGGYAGTTTGCACTAAATTTCTAAAGGGATTTATGAGAAGCTGGAACAAACTGTCTAAAGAATATGGATTTGGCTGTGAAGGAAGGAAGGCCTAGAATTGACATGAAGGCTTTTATTCTTAGAAATGGTCCTGTGTAATGGAGATCTGTGGTATTAGCATGTGTTTTTTTTCTTTCCTCAGGAAATAATTAAGCACTCCCTTCTGATCATTTTATGGGATCAATACTCTTTCAGCAGCCTTRGCATTATTTGTCTTTGGGAAGTGCACAGTTATGGATGGTAATAATTTTGGAATGGCTGACATTAACTCTTTTCCCTTGGCAGGGAATGGCATGAATGAAGGGGTTTAGTTTCCTAGCACAGGCTGCCTCAGCTGGGTGGGAGAGGGACAGAGCTTCAGATGCTCTTTGATTTAGATTCAGGCAGTCATTTGTTCTGCTGCTTCCTCCTGCAGAGCTCAGCCCTCAGTGTCTCCCAAGAGTGATTTTTAACCTGGACAGTCTGAGTTTGAGGTCTGAAATGTTTTRGGAGCTTTGGGTGGGACCTGAACAAAACTGGGCACGAATGTGGAGTGGAATAAACTGCTGGGAGCAAGGGGAGTAAAGACAAGGACGTGGTGGATTGCAGCAGGGGAAACAATGGGCTGGGTGTCTGGAAATGGGCAGGAATGAAGGAACAGAACTGTTCTTCCCTTGTCTTTTACTCCTCCAAATTCCACAGGCAGATATACAAGGCACAAATCAGTTCCTTCCCACAGCTTTGCCAGCTTTCCTCAGGATGTAAAGAAAATCAGGTGGGGAGGGCTGGAGAAAGATGGGGTGACTGTGGGGGATATGGGGGGGATTTCTTTGAACCCCCCTGGCTGCTCCCACACTCCCCTGTCCACAGCAGCAATCCCCCAGTGAGGAGGCTCATGCATTTTTGATACCATGCACAATGGAAGTGATGCTGCAGTCAGGGTGTTTAGCTAGCAGGTTTTTGATTCTCAGTAAAAGCTAAATGGCATCCAAGCTAGCTTTGGAATTCCTCTGAGTCCCCTCAGCAGAACTGGCTGTTAAGATGTGGCATGAAGGGAAARTCTGTGGTGCTTGTCAAGAAATTTATCAAATAGTCATTTATTATTATGACTCAATATTATGAAAACACAGGCAGATCATCTTTCTGTTTGCAAAACACTACAAATTTACCTCCCTGCTGAAAAAAAACCCCTTCCAACTCAGAAAGTGTGTTGGCAGAARGAGAGAAAAAGGCTGTTAAGTGAATTAATGGCTTAATGATGATTGTTTATTATCTGCATTACACTGGTGTTTAAATTGAGGCTGGATCTTTTATGTGTTCAGTGTTACACAAAGGCTTTCTGCACAAGTGCCTTCCCCCAAGAGCTAAGTGTGGAACAGATAAAAGAAAGAAGAGAAATGGTTTTTCCTGGATGTAAGGAGTAGGGAAAGGAGCTGCCTTGCCTGGGGTTATGTAGCCAGTCTGTGGCAGAGCTTGGATGTGAACCCAGATATATCAGTACAACTYCTTCCACACAAATTGATGTGGCATCTTGATTTTTATCTGGTATTGCATTAACTACTTAGTGTCACCCTGGTGAAAGTTATTGGTGCTTCTCTGCCTGAAAAAGGAGAGGCTTGGTCTGTGTGTACACAGGTATAGAAAGCCAATATTCATGTCTGAAAACATCTTTAATCCCTTTTCCTTGCATATGCATGTGTGCTAGGAAAACTCAAGCACGAATCTGGTTAGTAATGCTTGGTAAATGCAAAACTGCTGTGTCTTGATCACTGGCCTGGAATTGAGGCCATCCCTGTGCCAGCCTGGCTGCTGCCAGCTGGGCTTTGCTCTGGTGATGTGCTGCAGGATGCTTTTTGGTTTAATTTGTTCCTTTTCTATGGCACCTTTCAGCCTCGCAGGGCTTTATCAGCACCACCACCGCCTCCCACAGCCAAACTCGGTCAGCAGAATCCTTCATCCTTGACCTCAGCTGAGCTGCAAGAGCCTGAGCACCTCCTGCCTTGCTTGGCTCCTTGGGAACCAATTCCCAGGGAGCTGGAAGGGCAGGGCAGCACCTTCCTGTGATGGGGAGTGCCCCGAGCAGGCTCTGAGCTCCTGCTGAAGCTGTGGTGACAGCACAGGGACACAGCCTGGGGCAGGCAGGGTTTGGGGACAGCCTGGTCCCCAGGCAGCTCCTGGCAGCTTTGGCACTCTCTGGTTGTGACAGAGGAGCTGCACAAGGCTGGGCTTTACCCCAGAGTTTGCAGCACCCACAAAAGAGCAACCAGCTCCCCAAAGCCTCTGCTCCARCCCTGCCAAAGCCCAGAAAGAGAACTATTTTTGTGCTTTTTTAATGTTGTTTCATTCGTGGTATGCGAGGCTTTCAGGGTTGGGCAGTAAGAGGGAATGAAGAGATCCTTTCATGAAGTGTTTGCTGGTGTTTGCTGCCACTTTGGCTCTGCACAGTTGGCACAGCAGTAAAATCTGTTCTCAGTGTCCCTGGCTGAAAAGGCATTTTGCTGACACCCCAGGGCTTGTGTTTTTGGTGTTTTTTTTCCTTTAAAAAGAACTGGCTCATTTCCCAAGGCAGAAGTTGCTTTTAAGAAGGAGCTTCCTGCCGTGTACAGTATTTATTTTTTAATTAGTTGAGCTAATGTGCAATTAATGTTTATAATGCAAACCTGTCTGGGGCCATCTATTCACTTAATCAGGACKCTTTTAATAGTTTAATTTTCTTCAGGATTTTTTTTCTTTGAGAACAAAAGGCTGTGGCTGCATGGCAGCATTTTCCCAAACCTTGCTCTGTGCTTGGCTGTCCCTACAGCCTCCTGTCCTCCAGAGATCAGCCTTGATGAACTTTTTGTTCTTTGCTGTCTCACAGGTTTGTAGCTCTTTCCCAGAATAAAATGAACCAGCAACAAAACATCTTGAACTGACAGGAAAAATTTTTAATCTGTTTGATGCTTGTTTGTATTCCCAGCCTAGGAGTAAAATTCTGAGCTGCTGTGGGGTGGAACAGCTGCCCTCACATCAGAAAGCTTGTCTTCTGTTCCCTTATATTGGGTTGTGACAGGAGTGGATATTTTGTGTTGGTCAAATATAGAAGCTGTGCAAATTATTCAGGTTTTTTTTTTTTTTTTAATTAATTAGCTTATGACTAAATGCTTTTATTTTTGCACACTTTTACTTGCTCCAGAATTCCTTTTAATGCTCAAATGAGTGATTTTTTTTGCAAGCTTTCAATGGTGTTTAATTAAAAAGACAGGGMTTGGAGCTTGAACTTGCTGATTAAATTAAATGTCGCTGTTTTAAACAGGTGTCATAACCACAAGAAAAGCCAAAAATCATTAACCACTGAAACAAAGCTTATGTAAAAAATACTTGCATTAAACAATGATGACTAGAGTCCTGTCTAATTTTAATGCCAGGAACATMTTTTCAAAGCAATCRTGCTTTCCCAAGACATTACCAAWGAGGAGGGATTAATACTACAAAATACAACACCTTGTTTAGATTTCCATGGAGGCAAAATGCTTGTTTGCTGTAAGACYTGCTCATCTTTTACTGAATCACAGACTGAAAAGAAACTCCCAGTTCTGASCTCTTTTGACTCCTTTATTCCAAATCAAGGCTCCAAATCTGCTGGGGACAGGGACAGGATTAGCAGGACACTGCAGCTCCTCTCCCAGTCAGGAGTGGTGTTTGCAGCCCAGTTTTGGGGTAAAAGGATGCAGACAAACCCCTCCACACTCCAGGGAGAGCTCTTTGGCCTTTTTGCATCCCATGTGAGGAGCCAAACTGTGAGGCTGATGGGGCTGTTTCCCTTTACCTGGGAGCAAGCTGTGGAAACACAAACCTGCAAGCTTTTCACTGCCATCCCATTAAAATCCAGCAATTCCAGTGTTTGCAGCCCAGTTCAGGAGAAAATCCCCCGTGCTGAGTGCTCACAACTGGCACTGCTGCTGAGGGAGGGGCAGATTAGTAATTCTGTGATGTGCAAGTGAATCAATGGAACCCTTGCAACATCTGATTAATTTGCAGTCGTTGTGCAGAATGTACAAATGATCATTATTGGTGATGAAGCTATTGATCCAAAGTGTACAAACTAGGCAAAAAAAGGAAAAAAAAGAGTGAGATGTGAAGGCTCCAGGTCAGATCCTCCAGCAGCACTTTAATGACCTCAGTGGGGCTTTGTTGAGTAACATCAGCTGAGAACGTGGCGCATAAAATTTAATGTTCCTTGAAGTGTTTTAGGATTCAGTAATAATGTAGCTTATGTACACACCTATGCTGAGATTTCCAAAGCCACCCAGGGGAGCTGAATGCTAATTCTGATGGAAATGGGCACTCAGAGCCCTTAAATGGCCTTCCAGATCTCAGTGTGCAGTGATTCCCTGTGCAGACCCATTGSCCAGCTCCTCGCTGCTTTTTGTGGGATTTGCTTTCAGCCAGAAATCAGCACCTTTTTCCTTCTTCTTTCCAGGAGTCTGAACTGTAATCCTCATGACACAAATTCTGGATGCTTAGCTGGCAAACCTGTAGATTGCWATGAAAGGGCAGTGTAATATGAATGTTCCAGTTTGCAGTTTTAGCATGACTTGGTAATTTAAAAGATAATTCAGGAAAGACACTTTGGGCAACTCACTGCTGTTTGTGGTCCCACTGCTCCTTTTGACTACCATGTGAGAAAGAGAATGAAATAATTTAGTTGTTCCTATAAATTAATCTATAGCACAATTCCATTAAAACTAATGGAATCATACCAGGATTAGTTTGGGCCCACTTTAACATTTTTAGACCCTGGGAAGAACAGATTATGTTTGCCACGAGGTAAAACAAGCCTGACACTGCGTTCTCTGAATTTGTGCTTCACCCTTTATTAATGTTAGAGGGTAATGATGTGCTGCATTACTTTCCTAGCAGCTAAACTATGATGCTGTTTTAAGTGATTTTATTCAGTCCTTCAGGGATATTTGCTGTTGCCTGCAGTAAAATTGGATGGGATGTGGATATAGAAGTGTGTACATATAGAAGTGTGTGCTTGCAGGTGTGTAAACACACAAATGTGGTTGTTTGTGAACACACAGAGCTCCAGGAGAGCTCTGCACATGGAGGGGTTTTAATTGCTTTGAAGGCAGGTATAAGCTTTGGTGCTTTTCAAGTTGGTTCTATTTATTAAATAAGCCTTACAATTAGGAGCCAAATAATACCTAAACAAGTTAAATCTTACTATTCATCAAGGAAGATGAATTCCTAGTGTTTAGGCACTTAGCTGTGCTGCTACTTTTTTTGGATCTTGAGAGAATTTTTATTAAAATGCAAATAGTGCAGCTTCAACACTGTTCCCTGATTAAATGGAAAAAGCATCACTTAGTACTCATTGAAGTCAAATGTAATCAAGATGGGATTGATTTTATATTCTGTTCATGTAAACACTGCTCATTCTGGCTCTCAAAAATCCATAAAATAACAMAAATGCCAGGTTTATTTTTCAAATGGATACCAGGTAAACAGAGAACTGTTTTTGTGCATTATGCATTTATAATGGAAATTATGCTAGCCTAAGGTAAGAGCAAGGGTGAAACTCCTCCACTCCCATAAACTCACATTGAAACTGTGGTTATGTGATGAAATTYTCACAGCCTGAGCACAGCTGAGGCTTTTCAGCATATTTACAGCTTGAATTGAGTTCTCCATCCATGTATTTCTTACTCTTCTTACTGGAAGGGTTGCAGCTACCTTGAATTACCTTGCAGGTGTTGTGTGGTGGGGATGCARACATTCATTGCAGCTTGAGCACTGCCTGTTGTTATGACTTGCAAATAACAGTTCAGACCCAGAAAATACCTGGCTGCAGGTGTGACTGTGGCTGAGCTGTCCCACTGCTGGATGCAGGCATTGCCAGGGGCTGGGTGTTGGGGGATGCTGGAGGAAACAAAGCCATTTTGGCAGGTGTAGCTGAGCTTAGAGAGTTTTAGGCTCAGTTTTATCAGTTTGTGCCCCTGGAGAAGTGCAGCTCCAGGCTGCTCAGTCCCTGAAGGTGTGCAGATGAGCAGGGATAATTGTCCCTGCAAACACAGCACAGTGCAGGAGGCAAAGAGCTGCTGCCTTATAAATGATGGGCTCTGGGCACTCCCCAAAACCTCCCCCATGTGGCACCTGAACTGCCCTGTCTGCAGCACCCACTGCTCAGGGAGCTGGGGTGTGTAATTGCTCTTTCACATACCCTCTCAATGGCATGGGGAGATACATTCTAGTTGATCTTTCTATCTGAGAAAGTGGTTTTTGTTTTTTGGGGTTTTTTTAAATTTTTTTTTTTTAATTTTGGTGTTTCTCTGTGCAGGCACAGTCGTGCAAGTCCAAAGGAATTCTTACACTGTGTGCTAAAAATCAGTCACCAGACATTTCTGCCTTTGCATCTCCAGCTTAGGCTCTCAGGAGTCACTTTGTATGAAGAAAAACCAGCCTTGTGCTTGCTCAGCAATGTGGGTGTTTTGCTTACCAAGACGTAGCTGCTAAAATCTCCCTTGAGTCACAATATCTGATGAGCATGTGAATGGAAGAGAAAAGCTTCTGTTGACATTGTGTTCGTGCAGATCCAGGGGGATGTTTCTGGAGTTCTGAGTCCTCTSAAGTGTTGGCTGGGGGCTGTGGAGTTTGCTGTGTCATGGGCAATGTTTGAGCTCCCTTTCAGTGAACACAGGGGATGCTTTGTGTGTTCCTGTTGGGACAGTGTGGGCACTGCAGAGGGTGAGGACATGGGAAAATCCCCACAGGTGGATGTTCTGAATCCCATCTTTTGGTTAAAAAGCTCAATTTGTGGGCAGAACCTGCAATGAGCTGTACCTCCCTCTCTGCTTTCTTTCCTCCTAGAATTCACTCTTTTTTCCCCCATGTTGATCTAAGGACAGCAATTGAGCTTTTCAGTCACTGCCTGGGGTTTTTCTAAGCTACAGTTTAGGTCATGTAAAATACAAACATTAGCATTAATGCTATGATGGTCTTTTAGCAGCTAAAATTAGATTATCCAGGAAGAAAATCATATTTTGAATTAACTGTGAATTCTTGTGGGTTTATGCATTTAGTGTTTTTCCCTAGACGACATCTCCTAATAACAACCATTATGCACATTTTGCAGACATTACACTGAATGATTTAAACTTTAAGCAATTTCTTTTWTAGAAGCCAGTCTTTAAAAACAGAGTTAGAGTGTTGGACCATTTTAGCATGAATGGTAAAGTGCAAATGGAAATTAATTCAGTTTGCAGAACGTGTTGCAGGATGTGTTTAAGCAAGCGAAAATCAACAAATCAAAGGTCAGTCTCAGAAGGTGCAGAAATGGGGAGTGAGTGCTTTGGAGCCCATCTCCTAATTAAATCCCTGTGGAGGAAATCAGGGTGAATTTAAAGATCAGAGTCATTGCATCTAGGCCAGGCCTGCACATCCATTATCAGGATGACTTTGATGGTCTCATTGGAAAAGACTAAAGCAAAAGGTAAGGTAGCATATTTGGGGGTAGCAAGGTGTAATAAATTAATATTATCTACTACTAATAACCTGTTTCACTCCAAACTCTACACTTATTTAATATGGCACCCTATTTTCAAAGAGAATACTTGTGCATCCTAAGTGTTGTAAAAGGGATGTCATTATAAAGGAAGTGTCAGTGGAAGGGGAGGTGAGATCTCAGAGAATCCCATTCATTTCAGTTTTTGCCTGTCTCCTGTTTCCTGAGGCAGCCTTTGCACCATGAGAGGGTCTTCYCAAATCTCTTCCCCTCTAAGGAGGTCACCAAGTTAATTGTGCTCAAATGTTTCTGRAGTGATGCCCCTTTTATCAGGCTGGAAATCTCCATCTCAATCCTTGTTTGGATTAGCCAGTGTTTAACTTGTGCTGTCTCCTCAGCTGARCAGGTTAAACACTGTATAAATTTTAAAGTACAACCCCCCTTAAAAAAAACAGGGTGAACCATGAAAACAATCTTTTTTTATTTGTTCATCTTTGAATTTCGAGTAGGGAACRTTGACCTTGGGAATGCAAAAAGCCCAGATGGTTTTTATAATTTGGGTCAGGSTTTCTTTTGTTTTAAATCTCCTCAGACTGACAAGAACCTGTCACCACCTCATGTTTTTGGTGCTCTTTTTGTAAACAGTAGCACAGATAACCTAAAATCCATGAAAAGACTGAGAATAAGAGGAGAGCATTAGCTGCTTCACAGGCTGAGCAGAGGAAGAGGTGATGAAATCATTCCAGAGGCAGAGAGGAAATGTGATTTTCATGCTGTTTTATGGTTTGTATTTCCTGAGCTGTGCCACAAAGGGCAGCAGAGAAAGTGAAATATCCTCTGGTGATACCTCAGTTATCAGATTGTGCAGGGATTGGAGCTGAAGAATGCCAAGGGTGTGAAATGTGGGACTCCTCTGTCCCAGGCTYCTCTTGTCCTCCCAGCCCTGGGGATGATTGCAGGAGTCAGGAGCTGTGCTGAGGCTCTCAGCAGTTCACCTGTGTTCCAGTATTTTCTGCTGGCCCAGGTGGGTTGGACACTGCACTGGAGCTCAGCATAAAAGAGGGTTTGAGTGAAACTCGTGATTCCTTAGAGACACTTCCTGCATGGGTTGGACCAGTGAACTTACTCTGGGGCTTGGGAAAACTTCAAGGATGAAAAACCACAAGATTTCAGATTCCTTTGACTCTGTCCTGTGTTTCTTCTTCCTGCGCTTGTGAATTTTTGCACTCCTCCTCTCAGTAACTCAAGTCAAGGAGGTAGCTTTGATTTGCTGTGTACTGGGAGTTGCTGAATGCAGCTGTAAAATTCAGCAAGCAGAGCTGAACCCTTTCTTGTAGCTGCATTGCAATGTGACTGGAGAGATCTCCTTAAAAAGTGCCACATTCAACTTCGTTGGGCTTTTAAAATAAATGTTTATCCTACAGCTTCTGTGGGCTCCATAGGCATTTTGTTCAAAGGAACTTTTCCAAAATGATGGAAGTTTTACTTTCAGCATTCATTTCAGCAGAGGATGTCTAAATTCCTTCAGTCCTGTGGAACTAGTGGCTAGTTTAATGAAAGTTAGATGCAAGCTGAACTGGAGCATTAAGCTCCAATTCTGCAGTGATGTGTGTAAGATCAGAAGTTTGAAGGAAGGGAAACACATTTTTAGTGGAACTTTGGAAGTCCCATGTTCACAAATTTCACAGGATTGTCTGTTCTTGCCTGTTTTGCATAGGATATTCCTCAGTTCTGGGCAAGGAGCTTTAAAATGGGAATTCCCTGATCCACTGGGGTAGATGCCAAGAGGGAATTTTTACYATYRTGAYTGACWTSACCAGCAAAATTCAGATCTACAGGGATAAAACCCTCTCAGGTTTTCAATAATTTTGATTATGCTCAGGGTCACTGACAGACAGAATCAAGATAAAACTCTTACTCAGGTCATCTTTTCCATGATTTTCCAACTGTTTTTTTGGTTTTTTTCCCAGACTTAGCAGTTTTCAGTTCTTTCCATCTTGCCTCARGGGGCAAAATTTCCACACTCCCATTTATCCTGACTGTTGTGGCATCCTCCCAAGCTGCTCTGCCTCTCTCCAAGGTGTGATGCTGCAGGCTGGACACAGGGCTGGCCCTGAGGCTGTGTGGGGTGCATGACTTCATGTCTCACACATCCCTGCTCAAACAGAGCTGCAGAAATTTGATTCTATCTAATCCCTCATCCACAGCCTAAGCAACATATTAAAAACCAAAATCATTCCCTAACCTGATTACTCAACCTTTTTTTCATTGAAAAGTTGTCAGGTGGTTTTTCCCTTCTTTCTGCTCTTGGAGGAAAAAACAATTGGGAGCATCCCCAGCTCTCTGTTGTTGCTGGAAGGGGAGGTCTCACGTTTATTGTGTTGCTGGGGTGTGTGTGCAGCTTTTGTTGCTTTTGARTTATAGCTGCTAGCACTTATCTGCTCCTCCAGCAAAACGTTTTTATAGCAAGTTCTTTGAAAGCAGTGCAGTCATTTGTACTTAAGACAGAATTATGGCAGCAGCAAACAGTTACAGGGAGGAAAACAGCCTGGTGTTGCTTGTGCACACAGGTAAACTCTGCTGACATTGGTTATTCATTTCTCTGTAAACTCTGCTGACATTGGTTATTCATTTCTCTTCACTTCCTGAAAGAGTGGAACAACAGGGTTTTGCCAGTGCTGGTGAAACCAGAGAATTTCCTTTTGCCAGAAAGCTTTAGAGTTTTGTAAACACAGTTACCTCAGTAATCCAATAGAGGTGAGGACCTAAGGAGTAAAAGAAGTTTTGGGGAAATTGTTTTACTGCCACGCTGATTTGGGATGAGAAACAGGCTTGAATTTTCCATATTCCTTCATAACAGCTAAAGCACTCTTGGATCCTCTTCCCAAATGGAAAAGGCATCTTTATTCAGGGAGTGGATATTTTGCCTTTTTTTGTTGTTTTGTTGGGTGTTTGTGGCAATATTTTAAAATGGATTTATTTTTGCTCCCACGCTAAGCAGAAAACATTTGTTAAGTATTCTGCACATTTTGTTGTGGTTCCAYTGAAAGTTCTTGCAGAATGGAATGGTTGTTGTGTGGTTAAGTGTGATTTGCTGGAATTCAGAAATGACACCAGACCATTGCCCATCCCTGTTTCTGTTTCATGCACATCTTGTCTCATGTTCCAGCAACACGTGTGTTTTATTCTGTCATCAAGACAAGAATGGATTGAATGGGAACAAAGATTTTTTGTTCAAAATTCCAAATGTCTGGGTATCCACTGGGTAGAGGAGTTGGTGCTAGAAATTTCCCTAGTGAGGAACTAGACCAGTTCTCATCTCTTCCTGTTGATGCCCAAAAATTCTGAGGGTACAGTGAATATACCCAGTTCCACCCTGGTGAAAAGGAGCTTTGTGACAAAGCAGCCCCTGTGAAGCTGTGTGTTAAATGAAAGGTTTATTCTTTGGGCTTTGTCTTTTCAGCCTTTTTTATTTTGAAATGCCAATCACTGACTTTGCCTGTCAGTATTGAAGAACTTAATGCTCTTTTCAGAGAACCATTCCACCAATGGTTACTTCAAATACTTAACCCATGTGGTGTAAATCACGTGACAGTGTAGGATTCTTTTTATTCTCTYTCCAAATTAKAACAAAACYRAGATATCCTCTCTCCCTCTTTAGCTTAATACTGTGAAAACAGACTGATGTCTTTATGTGTCTTGGGGCTTGGTTTTTTTCTTTTTTTCTTTTGGACTTTTTTTCCCCCCAAACCATCACAACTTTATGATGGGACTTTAAAAAGCAGTCTCCTCCTATTGACCTGATCCATTGGGATGTGCATTCCAGAGGCACAAATCTCTATCCAAATTTACCTCATTCAGCTCTAAACAGTGATAGTCATGATGTAATTTTGGAACTGGGACCTTCAGGGGGTGAGGATGAGTGTTCTCTATGTGCTTCTAAGTTTTGAAAGGACTTAAAAAATAGAAAAAACCAGAGCAAAGAAACCCCTGTGAAGTGGAGGTGGTGGTGGGTGGGAGAAGGGGCAGTGCTGTGGCCTTTGTGCACTTTGTGGCTGAGGTGTGAGGCTGCAGCATCACTCAGGGCTGAGGATGTGCAGGCTGCTTGAATTGGACTGATATTGTTATCCTATGTCATCATCACCACACGTTCTGGCATCTCAATTACTGATGTGAAATAATGAAAGGAGTTGTCAGGTCAGGTAGGTGAGATGAATTACCCAGCTCAGTTGCTCCTATCTGAAATAATCTGTATCACTTACTGAGAGTCAGCATGGTGCTTACTTGAAAAATTGCACTTTAGCACTCGTTTCTGTGAGACATAAACAGCCATTAAAGGATCCTTTGGGGTATAGGTACATACCAGAAAAAATGTCAAACCAGTTCTTTAGAAAATATTTTAATGTTGGATAAAGATTTAGGAAAAAAGCAGAGATGGAAAAAAAACTACTATGGAGAAAATAAACATGCTCACAAAATAAGGATTTTAATATGAGTGAGCAGATTGATTTCTAAATTTACATTTATTAGTAAAAGTGGTTGCAAAAAAATGCAGTACAGATCCTGCACCAGGGAATCCCATAGGAGTAGTGCCATTATAGTTCATTTTCTCACTTTATTGTGTTAAACCTCTCACAACAATCCTAAGCCTTGTGTGGACAGGTAAGGGGATCTCTGGGATTTGTGCTGTCCTTGGTGAGGCTCAAACATGCCCAGGTCCTTGTCAGGGGTGTAGAATCCAACACACAGAATAGCTCAGCTTGGCTTTGGGGAGAGGGGGAGAGAGGAATTCTTAATACAACCCAACAAAGTAGTTGTATAAATAAAGTAAAACTTTTCTATTTGCAATTAGTGTTGTTCTGCAATAAAACTGCCTTTGTCTGCAGTCATAGTTAGCAGAAACTCAAATTAGAACAGATGAATCCTGAATATCAATAATGTTCTGAACTCTGTGGGATGCCTGGAAAATGAAAAACAGAGSAGATTATTGGTCAAAGCATGGGTGAGGGAAAAGCAATAACTTCTAAGAGCAAAAGTAACCAGATAAAATCATACTTAAAATGAATCAAGGTCAGTTGTTGACTGAACCAGTTTAGCATAGATAAATGAAGTATAATTGAGACTGTATGTGACTTCATTGCATGAGTCTTTAAACCACTTAAATAATTGAAGTAAAGGGGCTGAGAGTCAACAAGACAAGTTGGCATTTCATATTATTGAGTGATAGAAAATAAAAAACCAGAAGTTAGGTTTTCATCTCCAAAATAATGAGAATATTTCAGTTCACRGAGATTGCTTCTTTGGTGGCCTTCAYGAAATACAAAAAGGTAAAATGTCARAARGCAACTAATTTGACAAAGCAGAAGGAAAACTCATGTGTCAGGGACATCTTATGTGAGGGGGATGAACAGGAATGTGTGAAATGAGGAAAGCTGCTTGAAACATGACACAAATACACTTCAGAAACCAGCATCAGTAACTTCCCCACCCTTGTTTCCATTCTCAAACCTGGATGCTGATTCTTTGTGACACAGCTGTCCTCAGGAAAATTCCAAACAAGGAGAAAGGGACTTGCCCCAAGGACACCCCAAAAGCAGAATTCAGACCCTCCAAGTGTTGCTGGACACCCACACAAGCACAGAGGGGCTGTTTGGGGCCCTGCTGATAAAGGGGGTTGCTCACACACTCAGGATTCAGGGTGGCTCTTCTGAAAAGCAGCAAGGAGCAGGTGAAAGGATTGTGGAGATGCTTGGGATTGTGGGCATCTCACTGTGCTGGATGTGGCACAACCACAAGAAGCTTAGGAGAGCTCTGCTCATCCTGGGCTGGGTCTGAGGGAGGAAATCAGAGGGATTCCTCCCTGAACTTCAAGGCCACAAACCAAGGGCAATCAGTGCCTTGCTGTTCCCACTCTGATAACAGCATCGTGCAGTGACACATGAAAATATCCAATAATCCCAGTTTGTTTTCTCTGGCTGGATGCACTGACAATTGTGTGCTAGATTGTGGGGAAAAATGTATAGATTAGTGCTTCAAAATGAGCCCTGGCTGACAATCTTCCAAAGTGCTTTACCAATATTCCTTACTCTCARCAACACAGGCATGAGACAAAGATGCTCAGTGTGCACATTTCCCAGTGGGGTGCACACAGACTGRAAGGGATTAGCTGAAAAGACCAGCTCCTAATTAGCATCTGGCATACATAGGGAACAGAATTAAATGGGTTTGCTATGCCTTTATGGGTGCAAATTTGTTTGGTCATTTTGGGGGGGCTTTATTTTATTTTTTCATTTTTTTTAAAGTAACTTAGAAGAGCTCACTGAATCCACTTTGGTGGAGTCACACTGAGGTTTGCTGTGTTGCACATTCATGACTTGCAGTTATTGGTCCAACTGAGAWGTATTTTTAATATATTTATATTTAGACAGGCACAAAACCTACCTGACACTGGCACATGGCCATTTGTGTGGATGCAGCTGATGTGTGAGTGAGGCCAGAGCACAGCAATGTGACATGGCAGAGGGCTGGCTGCTCCCTTCCCCTGGGCATCTCTGGAGTGCAGGTGCAAAGCTGGTGTAGAACATGAAGAGGTGGCTCTCTGTGGGCACAGCTGTGGCCTGAYCCTGCCTGTCAGCACCTCTGGGATGAGACTGGAGAAATTCAGCAAAAACTGAATTTGGGCAGCCACATGTGTCCTGTCCCCCCATAGCAGGGTGTCTCAAAGCCTGGGGTCCATGGTGCTCATTGCAGCTGCTGCAGGAGGCAGCTCTCTGCTGCAGTTAAATTGACTCAAGTGCTGCTTTCAGACGTTTTCTGGGGGAAACCTGATTTCTCAAGYGCCAGCTCGATCCAAAAAAACTTTGTCAATTAGCGCCATAATCTTATTTTTATCTSCAAATATGAAGAGCACACATGTGTGTCTGGCTGCCTGACAGCTGCAGACCACTAGGGAAAATCAGAGGACAAAAAACAGAGCTGGGATTTYTGTTTGTCTGAGCAGATGAGAATAATTTATACGTACAAGCTATTTCTAGAAAGGCTGTAACAAGCTAATTAATTGTTTATAGGGAGAAATTTAAGGCACATAACCTGGGATCTGACCTTCTGTGTGATAATTATAATTAGAGATGAGCTGGATTCAAAAATCAGGATGTGAACAGAGATRCATTTGGGGAAAGTTTTGAATCTGATCCAGATCTCAACTGTGCAGCTTTTTGTAGCCATTAGGGTAGGCCAGAATGAAACCCTGGGTTGGAATTTTCTGTTTTGGTACAGTGCAAAGCTGGATCCCATTTATGTGATGAGGACCAGCTCCTAATTAGCATCTGGCATACATAGGGAACAGAATTAAATGGGTTTGCTRTGCCTTTATGGGTGCAAATTTGTTTGGTCATTTTGGGGGGTTTATTTTATTTTTTGTTTTTTTTTTTAAAGTAACTTAGAAGAGCTCACTGAGTTACACATTAGGATCTTGGAAAGCTGTTGTGGACATTTATWAGGCTGCTGCTCAAGGAACAATCCATCAGCCTTGTCTTCTTCAGTGAACTTTTGAGTCTGATCAGGACCCCACACATCACATTTATTTATGTAATGTTGTATTTATCAATGGGAGGTGAGACTTTGACCTTATTATCCAAACTTCAGTATTCCCAAGACRTGTCAAGATCTGATTTCCTCTTTCAGCTCAGCCCTTCCAAAGCCTTTTGCATTTTCATTGCACTTTTCATTATGCAGCTAATTAAGCCATGCTCATATATAAACACCATGATGCACTTTAAGAGCTAATGAGAATTCTCTGATATATATAAATGTACACACACTGATATATAGTGCATGCAGCATGGGAGGTTTTCCCTCAAGTGGGTCACAGTAGGTTCAAATCAAAATGACATTTTACTAATGGCATTGTAGGAAGAGAGATGAATACAGTCCAACTGTGAGATCTCTTCCCCCTTTGGTAACAAAATGAGAATRAATTAAAGCACACAGTTTATTTGCTCTTTCTTGATTCTTTACWTGCCTAAATCAAAACTTCAGGAAATACAAACCTGCCAAAATTGAACTAGCATATAGAGTTGGATTCAGCTGTGAAAATCAAACCATGCATCTCATCCATACACACAAGGCAGCCCTKACCTGGGCTGGCATCACAAAGTCCTGGTGTCCCTGTGCATGTGTGCCCTTAGCAGAACCTTTAAAGGCAGGTGGGAAATCTGTACCCAAATCTGTGCCCCTTTGCTGTTGTTTGCATCTGCTGTGTCCTGGATCCCATCACAACAGCCTCCTCTTGTCTTCCCTGGGAAGTTTTAATTCAGAGATTTAAATTAATCTAACTTGACTCTTCAGGAAGGATTCCAAACCCTTCAAACAGAAAAGCAGAATTTGGTTTATGAACACACTGTGAGCTGAAGCATGCAAGGTTTGTCTGGCTTAGCTTACCTGTTTCCAGGGATACTTGAATCTGCTTAARTAAACCTCCATGTTCCCAATTCTCACTCTTCTCATCAAGAGAATTGTGCCCATTAGGTTTCTTCTGCTGGCTACAAATGCTGCCAGGGGGGTGAATGACACTGGAGTTCAATTTCTGTGAAAGGAATGTGCCTTGGCAAAGTGTGTTTTGCATGTTTAATTGACYCCAGTCATTCACCTAACCACGAGAATTTGGGATTTCAGCAAAAATGGCAGGATTAGTTTTATTATCCTTCCTTCCAAAATCAGATGKGATAATACTTGGGGCAGTATTATATCTACTGAAATACAGGATTTCAGTGCAGTGTTTTGTTTCAGAGTGTAACCAGGTCTGGAGAACCAAGAGTGATTGTCTTTATTGTGGAAGAATGCAGTAAGATATTCCCCACTAGGGAKGGTAAAAAACAGACCAAAAGCTGAGGTTCCTTTGAGATATTTACAACAAGAACAAAGAAAAAAATAATTTCAATAATAAAAAATAATTTCAGTTTGGTTATTTTTAGATTTTGAGGGTAAATGCCTTGAGTGAAACACTAATATTTTATAGAAAAACCCCAGTTTAGGGTAATTGTTGCAGCAGAACTTCCTGAAATTTGTTGTTGTTGGTAGTGATCACATGCTGAAATTTTGTTTGGCCTGAAGCTTCATACAGCTGATCTCTGTCAGAAGAAACCAAGTGCTTTTAGGTTTGCTATAATTTGATTATTTGCACAAAATTCCTTCAAGCCCTTAGAAATGGTGTGAATGGGGAAAACAAACATAAGCTCTTTGTTATAATCCTAATTGAGCTGTAATACTCTCCCACTGGGTACTCCTCCGTCCCTGTAGGAAATTAAATCCCTTAAAAAAATCTAACCCCCTAATCCACTTAATTTTCTTTTGAAAATCAAATCAGGCAGCCAAGTTGTACTTTTGGATACCTGAGTGCCTTTGTAATCCAAACCCAGGTCATGTTCTCAAGTGGAGCAGGGAGTCCTGCTCAGCCCAGCTCTGAGCTGTTTCCTGCTCTGGGGCYGCCTCCTCTCTTCMCCCCTCCCTCCTGCTGAAGGCTCCCTGTTTCCTGTGCTGCTCAGAGCTGCTGGAGGAAGAAAAGAGAGTTGTTTTCTCTCCTTGTGAATGATCCAAGCCAGATYCCTGCTTTTCTTGTGATGTTGCAGCAATAGCAGGGCTTTGGGGACAGTGATGGGCTAAGAGATGGAGAAAAATTCACTTCTGCAGGTGTTGGTGCCATCTTTTATTAAAGCAAGTGCCTTAGCTGGACTCTCTCATGTGTTTGCCTTTGGTTATCCAGCTACTGAAAGTTATTGCCTCTCCATGTCAGCCTGGCCCACCTTTCCTCAGAGCCAAGTCAGCAGGGACAGAGGCACTCAGAGCTGGTGTCTGAGCTCAGCTCCTTCCATTTGAGGATGTCCTTCTCTCCCTAGAGAGCAGCCAACCCCCTGAGCTGCAGCAGATGGGCAGTGACTCACTAAGTCCCTGCTTTAGATGGAGGAATTAAACATTCAGGATTGGGAAAGAGGGAGAAAAAWTTGTCTGGGGATGGGGTGACCCTGGCTGCCAGCCTGCAAGAGAGTCCTTGGAGTGAATGCAGCGCTGAGTGCTCTTGGATCTTTTTTTTCTTTAGCTGTTTTACATCTCCAATTAGGCATCGAACTAAATCCTGAAGAAATTTGGAAGGCTGCAGTGGGAGGGAATTATGCTCCAGTGGGAATGGGGTGGCTTCTGTTGTGCCACATCTCTATTAGAGAAACCCTCCCCAAACCTGGGCTCAAGTGAAGAGAAAAGCACCTTTCCACTCAGGTGTGATGCTCTCTTGTTGTGAAACACCAGCCAACCTTTTCCCAGCCAGGGCTGCATGGATGGGTGGCTCTGTGGGCTGCTGAGTTGTCACAGCAAAGATCAGTGATGTGAGARCAAATGAACAAAACATTTCTGTTGGAGTTGTTGGATCAGTGCAGAACGTGTGTGGAACAATGCTGCAGGTAATGTCAGGCTGTGAATCTGCCTGGCAGGAACAGACCCTGTCTGACAGAGAGGTCAGAGCTGTGATTCTTTGCACGAGTTCAAATCCCCCGGTGAAAGAGGCCAAGGAATATCTGTGTTTGTGCAGAGGGGGTCTGGTACTGGCYCTGGCACAGATGGAGGGGCTGGCTGGGGCTGTGCCACCAGGACATTCCTGTCCTTCCCAACTTCCTGCCTGTGTTGATGACCTGCAGATCTTTCTAGCAGTACCAAGCTCCTTTGTGACAAACAGCAGATGAGTTTAGCATTCACTGCTGCAAACAYCTCCCCTCTGTCACCAACCTCTGCCCTCCCTTCCCGTGGTATTTGGGGTATTTGTCCCTACACTGCTGCTCTGAGGCTCTTGGTGGGTTTTTTTTGCAGTTGGGCTGGGATTTGCCTGCAGCTGTCTGACATGATGAGTTGTTTGGGTGAAAGGTCTGCAGGAAGAAGTGCTCTTCCAGAAAAGAACCCCAAACAAACCCTTCTGTCTGRAGGCAGAGGGGACAATCACCTTGTGCAAGTGCTTTTCCCTCAGAATGGGCTGGAGGAGGAATTTGTGCAATAAGGTTGGACAAATCTCACCCCTGCTGCCTCTTGGAAAGTACAGCAGGCATGGAAGTACCCTTAGAAACCTGGCCTTGTGTTGAATTCACAACACAAAATGCCCCAAATGTGCCCCAAACAAAGCACACAGGAGAAGGGATTGTGGTGTTCTGTGTAGGAGGAGCTGTGATGCTCAGCAGCCTGCACCCTGCTCTGCCTGAATTCACTCTGCCTTTTAGCCCACTTGAATTATTTCAATATTGTCACAATGTCTTAGTGAACCTTATTTATTTCTTTTACCTCTTCAGTCTTTATAGTGGGACAGAAAAAAAAATCCTAAAGTGTGGGGGTTTGGCCGTGCAGTAACGAGGCCATTTGTGTCCCATCAAAGTGCTGTTTTCATCTTTGTGTTGAAAAGATGTTTATTCTATTGCTGGTTGTGGTCTTATAGGCTTCTGTTTTTCTAACCACATGTTTAACATAAATTACCAACCTCAGAGGGGGATACCATGGCCTGTTTCCAACTGCATTAAGCRCTGTTTCATGTTTAATGGAAAAAATGTGAATTTTGGCAGATTTAAACGATAAAAGGACCTTAAAATTTTGCATTTCAATACGAAAGCACTCTTGTTGGCTCTGAGTCATTCTGGTGTTTACATCTGCATTTGCAGCTCCAAGAGCAGTGGTTCCAACCCTGACAGAGGTACTTAGCACTGGCTTTAAAAGCACCATGATTTAGCTGAGTCACCTCTAGCAGTGAGAATTTCAAAACCCAGACGTGAGCCCAGTGTAGAAACTTCTTGCAGGATTTCCCCCACACAGGAATTCAGGGTTTAGGGAGTCCCCTGTGTGCTCTGGAAATTCCCATGCCATTGATGGGAGTTCACTCCAGATGGACACTGGGCAATTCCTCCTCATTCACCTCCAGCAGGGCATGTCCTGGTTCCTGGTGATGGAAACCAGACCATAAACAGTGGGATAAAATTTCTGCAGGGATTTTCAGCTCCAGGGATGTTTCCATCGGGTGGGGCAGCTCTGCTGATAAAGTGAGCCTGGGACTCTGCAAGCTTTCATCACTTTCTCCTAATTATGATTGCAATTTATTTTTTTTTAATCTGCTCGGATTATTACAGTTGTGTGGAGATTCTTTATCTCCTCTGAAAATAAATAAGGTTCTCTACCTATCCTTTGATGATCTATGTATTGTATGAACTCTCTCTCCTCTAATTRCATTTGCCTGATTCTTCAGCAAATCTTTTAAGGTGACATTAATCAAGTGAATTTGGAGCAGAGAGCACCTGAGGTGCCTCATGCAAACCTTCAGGTTGAATTGAAATTGTGCTCTTAGAAATGAAAGGCGATATCCAAAGGATTTTTTAAAATTTAACTTTAAAGCCTCCTAAGTATTTTATTTTGATAGATCTCAAAAAAAAATAGAAAGAAAAAATTAACCTTTTTTATTGCCAATATATTCTGCTCTTAGATCTATTCAGTTTACACCAGTAAGGCAGAAAAGAATCACTACTCCATCAAATAACATTTAAGGAGTTTCCAAGCAGCCACTTGGGAACAATAAATAAGCTTCAAGCTCGCTGCAAGAGCATGTATTTTATCTATCCATAAAGCAGAGACCTTTCCTGTCTAAGGGTTGTGTGCTGATCTGGTTTTTTGTTTTGGTGGGTTTTTTTTGGGCCAAGTTAGGCACTTTTCTTGCAAAACCCAAGTTATTTTACAATGGGGAAGAGGCAGCATTGAGATTCACTTTTCAGTTTGACAGCTGTTTCTCAGTAAGTTTGCAACAAAAGCCTYATGGGAGAATTCATTACAAATTCCAAACTCAGTAGAAAATTGCAGTCAGGTATTTCTGAACCATCAGAAAATTCAAGAGAAGGTGCCCTGTAAGTGTAGTGTTAAACCTGGCATAGTTTTTTTTCTTTTGCTTCTTAAAAACACTRGGTTCATGACTAATAAACTGCATTAGTGAAGCATTAATTCTTCTGCATTTCTATCAATTGTGCCAATGCATCTGGAAACAGCTGGCAGAGGAAACCATGTAAATCTGCCTGACACAGCTTTTCCCCCCCTCTTCTTTCTCCATTTTCTTTGGTTTATTTTCTTCACTCAAGAATGCATTAGGGCTCTCAAAATAAATAAACCCAAACACTTCTGTAATGACTTCCTGGGCTCTGCTGTTTACTTTTCACTAGATACATTTCCAAGGAGTGCTCGCCCCATGCTTTCAGCACCCTTGGTAGTTTTCTGAGAGTGTGGCAGAGAAATTGCAATTTCGGGGCTGTGTGGGCTGTGTGTCTGCTCCAGTGACTTCCATCCACGGAGTGGAATGGGAAAGGAGGGTGTTGGGGAGCTGAGCTGGGACCTGGGCTCGGGGAGTGTGCACCCAAAGATGAGGAGAATTGTGCCCAGGGTATTAGAAATGTATTGGTGTTCTCAGAAATAATTCACGGTGCCATTTGTGCTATTTAATGGCCCGTGAAGCCAATGGATATGTTAGAGCTGGCCCAGCTTCTGTGTGCTTCAGTAGCTTTAGATTAGAGTGTGTTCTGTTTGGTTTTGGAAAAACAGAGATTTGCACATTCTGATGGCACTGTTGTAATAATTTGGTTTTGTTACTGCTTTGCCTCAAGATGATGTGGATTGTGCTGGGAACATGGCATGGGGTGAGCTGTGCTAAGTGATGGAGTCTGAAACTGAAACTGCAGCTTCTTGTTAGACATCACATGAAGGGGTAAAAAATGTCCTCAGCATTTTCTGTGCTCCTCTTCATAGAAGAAACATGCGAGAAATGCAGGTTAAATTTCAATCCCATTCACAGCAGCACTTTGGCCAGCCCCACCTGAATTCCTGTGTGAATCAGGCTTGTGAATAAGTGGTGTTTGATTCCAGGTAACACTCAGTTATTTGAGAGCCCCTGGAATACAGGATTGCAGGAAACTTCCAGCCCTGCAAACATCWGCAGGGTGGCAGTCAGCAGCTCTGTTTGTACAGATGATTCTCTAGACCCCGTGTAGGATCTTGGCCTGAGAAGAAARGACTTTTAGGGTAAGAAAAACCTGRAGTGTTTSTGTGCATTGGCTACTACCAGCTGTCACCACGAGGTGTTAGTGTGGAGARGAGTCCCACAGTAAGGGATGTGTGCATGTTTTTCTGTGTAGTAAAACAATAACTTCTGCACTGTAAACTCTGTGTCCTTTGGGACTGGGGAGCTCGTGTAAGAGCCTTGACTTGAGCAGTCCCAGATGTGGGGCAGGAGCTGAGCCCCAGGGCAAACAGGCTGCTCTGCCTTCAGTGCTGCACTTTGTCAGCCTGAGCTGTGTTTACTCCAAATTCACATGTTTATGCAGAGATGTTTCATGAATTCTGCATGCCATCTCTGCCCATCCCCTTTGTGAAATGCAGTTATGTGAGCTGCTGAAGGGAATTAAGATTAGGACTGTGTCCAAGATCTGTTTATTTCCATATTTTTCTTTTTTCTTTTTTTTCCCCCCCCATTTCTTTTGTAAAAGCCAGGAAAGAAGCCAATTTAAGCTATGCTCGTATTGTGTCTGGCACCAGAGAAATAAATCAGTAGCATTTCACTGAGACAATATATAAATACAGCTCAGCCTTCCTCACACTGATCACTTGATTGCCAATTTGGCCTCTGTGCAAGTACAGTGTGGCTGAAATGATACTTCTTTAAACTCACACACTACCACCATGCAGCTCTCCCCATTTAGAACATTTCCCTGTTTTTTAATTAGCAGCTTTGATATTAAGCCAACTGGCAAATATTTATTTGATGAAGATGCTCCATTCATTAGCAAAATGAGAAAAAATGAATCCATAATAACATATAACTGCCCCATTAAGCAGCATTAGCTGCCCATTTGAGAGATAATAACCTAAAATACCATTTTCCRACCACCAGATGTTGGTGAACAAACTGGTGATGAATTGGTGGCACTGAAGCAATGAACAGGTCAGAGGTCAATTAGTTCCACCAGAAAGAAGCAGCCCTCTGGGAGAGGGGCAGCAATGCCCTGATGGATGCTCAGGGGGTGCCTGGCTGGGGTTTTATTCAGAATTATGAGCAGGCAGCTGAGGGAGAATGAGATTCAGGACAAGCTGATGTTTACCTTTGTGGATTTTGCTGTTATTGCAGCACAGGCAGGAGATCCCAGCAAGGCCTGGGGGYTGTGGCAGGGCTGTCCCCTCCCCAGGCAGCTGGTAATACTGGATGRTAATTTTGGCCCCACTCTTGGCTGAAAAGAATCCCCTCAGACCTCACTGAGAGTGTCACAGAGTGCTTTGTGTGCAGATATCTGGGTATTGCTCAGCCCTGGCACACTCACTGTGCCTCTCTTCGGGGGCCAGGCTAAGGGAGAAAGATTTATTCCAACATGTAATCCCATCCTTCAAGAGAAAAAAACACCTCAGAACACGCTGAGCTTTGATTTTGGGTGAGTGGAACAAAGGGAGATGGGAGCTCCAGGATGAGACAGCYGAGTTGGAGGACCCAGCAAGGGTGTGTGGGATGAGTGCTGARATGCAGCCCCACATCCCAAAAATCACTGACTGTTCCCTGACTCTGTAGGAGTCATGTGTGGTGGAGCAGGGAGGATCACAGCCCCAGCATTGTTCTTTCACTTAATTAAGATATTCACAAGGAGTGAATCAAGTCTTCTGTTCCAATAGATCTTTTTGAAACAGTGCCACAGAAATTAATCAACTTTTTTCTTTTTTTTTTTTTAAATCATCCATTCTATTCTGACCTATCACCTTCTCCTACAGCACTGGCATGTAAAGCTTGTGCACACTGTGTTAAACTATGGTAATTTATTCCACAAATCACTCCCAAGGTTTGCTGCACGATGTTGAGCAAAAATGTGATGTGACAGATAATAGAGAGGAGAGAACACATGCACATTTCCAGAGACACACTCCAGCTCTAATAAAGTGCAAGCCTTGGAAAATACCCACTACAAAAAGTGCTCTAATCCTTATGTTGGTCGTTATCTTCATCTCTGACTGTCCCCTGCAAAGTGCTGTCACTCAGGACAGTGCTGGAAAGGAGACTTAAGGGACAGGAAAGAGTAAATATCCATCACAAACTGCAATTGGGGGTGAGCTGGGAGCATTCTGTGTTACCTGGCAGAGGGGAGGTGTCAGTGACACACCGTGCTGTTTGTGCTGCAGGTCATCTTTGTTATATTCAGATGTCTCAGTCTCTGGAGAAATAGATCACTGTTTTTTCTGTCTGAATAGCTATTTCCTCCTCCTTGTGTACAGCACGAAAGCTATTCCTTAAGTATAGAAACTCATCGAATCTCTGCACTTTTTGCAGTGCAATATCTGAATGACATCAGATATATGGCATATTTTCTTTTTTTTTTCCCCCTGAAATGAGCAGCTCTGAGCAGAATTTGGAGTTGGAGCGGACAAAAATCTGCCAGAAGTGGCTAAGTAGAAAATGTTGTAGAGTTTTCCAAGTAAAACTATGTGTGGGTTTTTTTGTTTGGTTTGGTTTTGTTTTAATTCAAATGTCTAAAAAGTCTTCACAATCTATTTTTTTCCTCTTGAAATTAAAGCTGTACTTCCAGAAAATTCCACTGGGTGCAATTAGTAGAGATGGTAGAAATGCTCATAGTGAAGGCTGAGGCTGTTTGAAATCTAGAGGGGTATGGTTCTGAATTATTGCCATGATCCTGCACACACTCATACCTGTGCTTAGCTTGGAATGCGTGGAAATCCATCAACCCAGCTGAAAAACCCCAAACTGCTGATAATTGCAGTGGTATAAACGAGAGATTTGGGAGATAGGGATGGTGCCAACGAGCTTTCCTCCAGCTGTGCCCTGGTGGGCAGGCTGGGGACACCCTGGGGATCTTGAGCTGGTGTTTCCACCTGCCCAGCACTGCCCTGACCTGCCTTGGCTCCCCTGGGGCTGGGCTGGAACCCTTGTCCCCTTCAGAGGAGCCCTGGGGCTGGATTGGATCCCCTGTGCCCAGCACAGGAGCTCTGGGGCTGAGTTAGAACCCTTGTCCTCTTCAGAGGAGCTCTGGGGCTGGGCTGGATCCCCTGTTCCCAGCACAGGACAGGTCACACAGCTCCTGAGTGCAGAGGGAGTTTGTTTTGTCACCACTAAGGGTGGCTGTGTGAGGACAGGTTGGGTGATGTGGCAGGAAGATGGGTCGTGTGCTGATGTAGATGATGTAGAAGTGGTTCAGCTCTGCACCGAGTGCTGCCTGTGCTGGGGGTGAGGGGTTTCTCCCAGCAGGGAGCCCCAGGACTGGGCTGTGTGTGTCCAGGGCTGTGTCACCTCGGGCCCAGGGGTGCTCAGGACTCTGGGAAGCTGGGTTGGAAGCTGTGCTGGATCTCTGGAGGTGCCTGATGTCAGCTGCAATTCCTGCTGGCAGGAAGGGCTGGGTGTGCAGGGAGTGCTCATTAATGTGCTTGGGATAAAACACACTCAAATGGTGCATGCAACCTCACTCTTTTTATTTCTTACTCTTTCTTTCTAACTTTACTGAAGAAAATCACTTTCAGAATCTYTGTTTGAACATCATCTTCCTTTTCTGTCCTATTATTTTCCCTCTACTGTGATTTACAGAAAAACCCATGTAAATATTTTATGATAGAGAAAATTTTATTCTCTCTTCTCTCCCCTTAAAGAAAGCACCAGTAAATGTTCCTTTGTTTTTGATTCATCCTCTGTAATAGCTTTCTCCCAAGCCTAGAAAAATCCTATACAGAGACAGATACACACTTTATTTCTTTCACAGAAGAGATATATTGACTTCTCAGTGKAGAGAATTGTTTTTTTCTTTTTCTAATAGCATGGTCTGGTATTGTTGTCCTGATATTAGCATCTGGATATATCTTCTTCAGACAGATGGGCTTGTTATTTTGAGCAAAAAACCAATGTGAATGATCAAAAAATTAAGTTAAAGCAACAAATTAAGGTAGAGTTATTAATTTACAGATCCATTTTCTTCCTTTCCATTTTAAATACCTCTGTGCTAATGCATACATGCACACACAGGAAGAGCACCCACTGTAATTTTAGCCAGTATCTCTCAGCAGATGCACAAGCAGAAAAMAACAAATGAATAATGTGCTGATTTGCAGAGTTACAAGTCGGTGTTTGTTTCTGAGAGCTGAGGAAGTTGTAAATGTCAGTGCAGATCCTGTGGCTCCGTCTCCTGTCAGCTTTSACACCCAGCTCAGCCGGGACACGCAGCGAGCAAACCTTTCAGAACAGGCAGCCTTCAGCTCGGGCGCGTGTTCGAGATGAGCTGTGAGAATTGCTGAGCCCTGCTCTGCGTGGGGAGTGCTCTGCCAGAGAGCCAGCAGTGCTGTGCTGTGCTTGCTGTGCCTGCCAGGACCCGAGYGTCCTGGCAGCTCACTGGGACTGGCCTGTCAGCTCTCATTTGTCACAGGAGCTCTCGTGAAGGAATGGCTGGTGAGAGCTGCCTCTTGGTCAGGACATCTTTTGCAGTCTCCTTGAACTCTCATTTTGAAAATCCAGGCTGCTCACCTGCCCCTCACTCCATTATTGATGTGGCACCAGCAGAGGGAACGGGGAGAAGTCAGAAAAAAGCAKGTGCTTGTTCTTCTCTGTCATTTTATTTTTCATTGTTTCAAATTTGTCAAATGCAAGTTCAAGGAAAGGGTAATTACTTTCTGCACGGGGCATTCATCTAATGAGAGAGTCATTTGCAATGAAAATATTTTAAGACCTAGGTGAGATGCTGCTAATGATTTGCTCTGCCAGGTCGTTAGGCAGCTTTCAGGCTTCACTGGAGGCAGCACAAGTTTGTTCTCAGCGTGACCACTGAGGAAGCATTGCCTTAATTTGTGATCACACTATACTTCCTCTTTTTGTTATGGATTTATAATCATAACCTTGTCTCTTTGTGGGGGACAGTGATGGGGAGAAGGGGCTGGGATACTGGGACAGGGCAATGCCACTGCAAGAGCACCAGGCTTGTCACATTAATGGGCTGACTTCACAGTCCAGAGGTCTTTTTTAGGCTGCCCCTTTGTCTTTCCCAGTGTTTGTTGTTGTAGCTCAGCCTGCTCTGGCTGTTGTGTGCCAGGGGGTGTTGATGCCACAGCCACTTCCCACAGGGTGTCAGTGTGTCAGGCTGACATTCCTGCTGAGGCCTCTGGCTGCCCCTGATTGCAAGGAACACGTTTTAGTGTCAGAATCTCACATCTGGAACATCTGCAAAGCACAAGGGTGTCTGTGCCTTCATGAAAAAGTTGCTTACAAAGAGAAAGAACCTGGGCACTTGGARGTGACACTTCACCTGTACCTCTGCAGTTCCACAGGCAGCCCAAACCCACTGGCAGTGTAAGAAAGCTTCATTCTTTCATTTATTTTTATAGCATGTTTATTTTAAAGCACAGTGGAATCAGGTTTCCAAACTACCCAAACATAGCTTAAAAAACAATCATCATTTATCACTCACCAGCTTTGGCCAGGCTCCCTGACAGGGAACTGTGAGAGTGCTCAGTGTCACCTGGATATTTGTGTTGTGATGCTGGACTTGCACAAGCAGAAATTATAAACARTTAACACGGACACATTTTCATTATAAACTTTCTTTTTAGCCATGGGAGCTCAAAAGATCTCTCACCATTTTTTTTCCTGGGAGAAAAATCTTCTATTCCACCCCCTTAATCTTTCTGACTCCTCCCCACTGCCCTCCCCATTTTGTTTGTTATTTAGGTGTTTAAGACTGCCTTGGATAAGGGACTAAAGAAATAACAGCGGTGAGAAATATTACAGGTAAAATACAGTATTAATGTCAGTAGAGTGAGCTATTAATATTTTAGAATTGTTTTCCATAGGAACATCCTTTAGGCTGTACCCAAACAACAACATTTAGGTGTTTTAATACTGACTCCAAAACTGTTTTTAGGAATATTGGGAAATTTCACTTTATCTTATTTAATCTAGTTACACACCTTGTCCTATCATCATTATAGTCTGCTTCTTGATGGCTGGATCAGGTTTCACCATGAAGAAATGAGTGCATTTTTACAAGAGAAAATTCACACAGAAAAAAAAAGAGCATTTGGGGCAATGCAAGGAAGCACCAGATTTCTTGTTCTGTTTTCTTTTACTTCCTTCTGYTTCCAAATGAACTTGCAGATCAGGTTGGGCATAATGTAATTTAACTCCTAAACTCACTTATTTAATCTCCTGTCAAAGTTGTGCTTTAATGTCTATCCCCAACCCTGGCAAAATTAAAAATAAAGAGTGTTGTCAGGTCCGGAAATGGAGTTATTTCACTTGTCATTTCTTGTTAGTCCTTTCCTTCACCCATGATCACTGAGTGCATAAAATATTTAAAAGAATGTGCTGTGTTCTATCACAAGACTTTGAGATGAGCAGCAGGGGCTGTCAGCAGAAGAGGTCATCAGGCAGTTTCACTCCCTGCTGTCTGTTGGGCCCTCTGTAAGCCAAGTGTTGTGAAAACAGGCCAGTCACACTGAAGGGTTTGTGCTTTAATACACAGGGTGTGTTTTCAATAAGAGAATTTGGCCTGGGTCCCAGGAGGGCTCATTYCTCCTGGGTGCCACTTCACAGGTCTCTGGGAAATTGGAGGAGCATCAGAGTTCATTTCTGTGTGACCCAGTGTAAGCAGTGATGTGAGAATGGATTCTTACAGGGGTAAAGTGCACCTGCATTAATTAGGGGATCTGTACCTACAAATGGGAGCCAATGGTCTGGAAGGGTGGGCACAGCCAGTTCAGGATGGCTTGGGTCTGATTCACAGGGATCCTGAGAACTCCTTATTTCAGTGTTCAAGCAGAGATGTTCAAAKCTGAGTGCCTCAAGATGAAAACCTTTGAATGGGTCACCTGGATGCTGGATAAATCATATTTATCTCTAAATATTAATAATGGGAAATAAGGGGAGTGGCTGTAGTTGTGTTATACCCATCACTATGTGTCCTGCCTGCCCTAAACATTCTCTGTTCATCAGGATTTACTTGAATATTGCAATTATACAATTAGCATATTTACCCTATGCACATAATTATACATAGTTACTGTAATCATGATAGGAAAAGAAAAAGGCTGTGTTTAATAAGCCCCAGTGAAATTCAGATGAGAAACTCAGCATTAAAGGAACATTAAGTACTTGATACAACACCGGAGTGATTCATATTCAAATGCCACACAAGGATATGGGGTTGCCAGAGAGCTGCTGGATTTAAGTATTCAGATATTCATTTTCCAGTGTGAATTTCCTTGGCTGAGTGCAGTTCGTGGCAAACTTCTTTTGGGAAACAAACTCCTGTGCAGTGACTAACAAATTTGTACAAATATTATACAAATATGTACAAAAGAGGGTGTGTTCAGGTGTTCTGAAAGTGGCATTCTTTAATTCTGAAAAGCCCATAGCATGGCTGGGTGAAAGTGAAAGGAAGAGCAATCTTCCTCAGTTAGCATTGTACCCTTGAAATGGTGTAAATAAGTAGCCTAGGATGCCTTTTAATAGTGTAATATCTTTCCTAAGCTAGAAGCTCTCATTGACATTGAATTCTTCTTCCAAGTTTCTGATAGTGGGAATGGTTCTTCCAAACTTCTGCAAACTGGGAAAAGTGCTGTTGTGGGAAAGGTGAAGTAGAATTACTCCAAATTACAGCAGGGACAGAATCCAACCAGAAAAGCTGGGTGAGTCTCTGGGGGATTCATAGGAATGGAAACCAGGCAGGAAGGTTCAAATTTTAACTGGTGCGTTTTTGAGTCTTCCCATTGCCTGAGGAGCCCTCAGTGCACTACTGGGGAGGGAGCAGATGCAGCACAGGTGTTCTGGAAAGAACATTTGTGTGAAAGAATTGATGCTCAGTGTTGGGATTGATGTTGTTACCCCCTGACTCTGTTCTAATTTTGTTCCTCTTCCCCCTATGTCAGTCTTCTGTGTAGTTTACCCTGGTCCTAATCCCTCCCAGAGACAGCCCACAAAGTTTACTCAATCACTCAGCCCCTTCCAGGACTCCCTGTCGATCACTCGAAGCCGCCCCTTGCCTTCCAGAAGCTTCCAGGAAGGGCGTCGAGTGATTGGCTGTGGAGCCCTGGTCCCACCCCTCGCTATCTCTGATTGGACAGTTGTGCTGTCAGTTCTGTTCAGTTCCCCGCCCCGGGTAACCCTCATTGGATATTCTGAGTTCTCCTCCCCCTTCCCCACCCCTGTTTATCAGCTCAGCCCGAGCCTCTTCGGGGCTGTGCTGAGCCGATCGCTGTTCGAGTTAGAGGGTTCTTTTGAGCTCCAATAAAGCCTGGGTTCAGACCCTCAGGAGAGTCAGTCTCTTCCTGCCTCTGAGTGCTCCCACGGTCTGGGTGCTCCATGAACCCCCCGATTGCTGTGGTGCTGCCTCACAGCCGGGCTGCCCGAGGGAAGAGCCTCGGGCAGAGAGCGACCACCACAGCTGAGCCTGTGTTTTACAGCTGAAACGCTTTATTTTGAAGTTATAGCTGCGTTCTTTTTCCAGGAGACAATAATAGGGCAGGAGACAACACTGAGAGGTTCCCATAGCCTGGGTTTGCCCCAGGGCAGCCTCAACTAGAGCTGAATAGGGCATGGCACAAAGGTACAGCCTGCTCTTGAGAACCTTCAGTGACAAAGGTCCAACTTCTGTCAATAATCCACTTCTGGGCTTCATTAAAATGGATAAGAGAAAGACATCCTTACCATCAAAGTCAAACACAGCATTGCTATTTAAACTTGGTGTTACTTGTCCCCTTACTTTGTGAATCTACCTCAAAAACCTCATGTTTTTCCTGGGAATAAAAGATAGAAAAATCTGAAAAGGTAGAAGGTAGAAAATCAGCAGCATCATGGAAGGAGCTGGCAGTGGTCACAGAACCAGTTATGGGTGGTGTTTTGGCTTAGTTTGGGAGAGTCAAAGAGCCTGGTGCTCCTGGGACAGGAAAAGGCATTGTCAACATGATGCTGGGAAATCCCCAACATTGCTGCTCCTAYATCTTTCTAATCAGGATCACCCCTACTGATTTTTGCCTTCTCCTTTTTTCTATTCCTCTTTTCTTTTATCTCCTTCATTTATCTCAAATTTCTGCTTCTATACAATGCTTTGGGTGAAGAGGTTTTATGGAGTGGTAAGAGGAGCCTTTTTAGGGCACTTAAGCCACTTTTTACAGCTGTGAATTAGTGGAAATACTTGAGGAAATTCAAAATACTGGTTSTTCAGTACTTCAGTTTGGAGATAGGCAAGGCATGCTTCTGTCTCTTAAAAAAATTCAGTGAGAAGAGCAAAGTGCTCCATGAATCATTCCTTGCAGAGGGGCTGGATCTCCATGGTGCAGGCAGATTACTGTCACTCAGATTTATGGGAATACTCCTAAGGTGAAGATGGATATGAGAATTTTGCTCAGGAATGCTTCCCAGAGGTGACTTGCATCAGCAGGAATATGCCGAGTGGACTTAAACCTGTAGTCATGTGTGAATTCTGGGAGATTAAAGATCCCCCTCAAATGCAGGGCATAGCTGTAACAAACTTTCACAGGGTTTACATGATTTCCATCACATTCTGCATGGCAGACACCTGACACAAGCTCTTGAAAGATCTCCTGGGTGCTGAAAGCAGCAGTATGGGATGCTCCAGGCAGATCATGGGAGTTTTATGGTGACTGCTTTTTCTTGATGCACTGATGAGCAGAAAGTGTCCAGCYCTTGCAAAAGCTTCCTTTAGGGATTTGTGTTCTTCCTGTGGAAGTGTTGAGCTGAAWTCCGTGATGTGTGTCCAAAACAAGCTGGCTCAGATGTAAATACATACCATGGCAGCATTCTGGTTTTTTATCCCAGATCAATCTCCCATCAGGACAGACTATTCTGAAATAATGTCAAGTCCTGACTGCACTTTTTAACACCTTGTTACCTGTCTCCAAAGCATTGGAGCATCTCCAGGCTAGTCCCAAACAAAACGTTACAGGCTGGTAGCAGCCCCAGTTCAGAAAACGGAAACACAGGCATTGAATGAGAAGCGGCAGCTTTGTACATTTAATTGGTAATTAAAAGTATACTTTGTGTTCTGTGACCTCGAGGCCAAGCATTCACATGCAAAAATGTGAATTGTATTTGACCAAAACTGGTCTGATATCACCTATGTTTCAGAGTTATAATTTTAATTGGTCACCAGCACTTGCAGCAGCATGAAATAAATATTTCATGATTCTCATTCATGGACTTATGTCTGATACATTATTAATTTGTGTGTAAAAGTGTCTTGTTTATGTTTGAGAGATTTAGGTTCCTGGAATTGCAGTTTGCCTATTATTTCACTGCATAACACTTCTGTCAGCTATACCTATGTCTCAGTGCTTCATCACTGTGAAAAATGCTGTGTTTTAAGTGATATGTAAAGGATTCTGTGTTTTCAGAGAGGAACCCAGCACTTTAGAAAAGAGAGTGCTTTGTGACAGGCTGTAGCTTCCCTTGATGATCAGCCCTAATTTGGATTTGAGTTCAAAGAATAGGAGGTGCTACTCCAGAATCTCAAGGAATGGATGAATAAGTGGGAGCAACACCTTCCGCTCCCCTAAATTTGTACAGCTCTGTAATTGATTCCAGTGCTCACTTCTGTTAGCTGGAGATCTGGGTATTGACTGGGGAGGAGGAGGAGGAGGAGGAGGAGGAGTTCTCAAGGCACTGCCGAGGAGCAGGTGGATATTTTTCGCCAGGCTGCCCAGGGCTCTGAGCAGCCACCTGGGGAAGAGCTCTAAAAAAGTGCTCCTGCAAGTCTCCAGGAAGACTTTAGGCAGAGAGAGAGTGCATGTGGTTCAGCAGCCAAGCAGAAAAATGTATTTAAAAATCACTATTCTGTTTACTGATTACCTTTGGGAGCTCAGGAGAAGYGACGCTTTTACAGAGTAATCAGCAAAAAAGTTCTGTTGTCTCAGGCAGTTCTGCTGAGTTGATACAATCCTAGAGAAGGTGTTTCTCAGTGCAGGTTCCTTAGATTCCCTGTAGGAAGAGGAAGAAAAGAAACCTGAAATCCCTCCTGACCTGATTTTCTGAGCTTTAGTATTTCCTCCATCCCTAGGTTTGGGAGCTGAGGAGTCAGCTCCTTGCTGCAGCAGCTTTCTTGTCAGGAGTGAAGCTGAACTTGGAGCATGGTGTGACTGACTCTTTCTGCAGCAGCCTTGAAAAGAAAATAAAAAATACTTTAGTTAAAATTTTTACTTGGCTTGAATTTTAAAGGAGCAAAGCTCACAACAGAGTCAAATGCAGAGCATTTTCACCCAGATCTGGGTAACTTCAGCTTCTGAGCCATAGTTTCTGTGATTGTGAGATGAAAGGTCAAAATGAGCAAAAAAAGTCACTTGTTAAGAAAAGAGCCTGTCTTGACCCCCTTATGCTTATGAAGTGCTTATCATGTAGTTCAGTGTCTACAAGTTTAAGTATCCTTAAAATATTCCCTTTCACTTCTCTGTTTCTAGGGAAGGTTATAGAAAACCAGATCAGGATTTGGGTTTTCTCAGTAAAAGGAGGTGAATCATCCTCTGTGCAGCTCACTTTTCCCACGTGTAAAGGCAGGTTAACAATGTTTACTTGACAAAGAGCCTTAGGGCTGAGTTATTATCTTGAATGTTTTGCAGCTGGAAACACCTTACYTAGTTATATTTTTATTTTTGCTGCTAGTAATGCTAAAAAAAGAGAGGGAGCAGTAATAAGGCAGCTGGCATTCACCTTCAGCAGTGCTTCACGCCTCACTCCTCAAACCTTCTCATTTGCAAGCCTGACAAATGAAGGGATCCTGTGTCCAGTGAGATTGAGATTCCTCAGTGATGAGATTCCTCATCCTGGTGGCTTTGGACTCCAGCTGCCAGGGGGCTCAGTGGCTCTGCAACACAGGCAGTAGGAGATGAGAAGTGAGTGACCTGTGCCTTTGAAAAATGCAAAAAAGAAAATGTGCTGTAGAAAGGGAGAAAAGTGTTTTTATTCCTCCCCACCCTAAGTCACAGTGGTTTGTGGGAGGCTGGAACTGGGGCTCCAACAGGGGAGAAAGCCATGGCTTCTGTGTTGTGGCCAGATTAAACCTGAGTTTGAAACATTCCTATTGTAGGAATGCATTTTGGGTGTTATATGTCATAATTATTCTGAAATACCATGTGAGAGTCCCTGGTACAGAAGGAAAGCTCTCCTGATTAAAACGTTGATAGGTTGCTTATCCATTTCCTCCAGGAGCTGAATTCACTGGGCAGCAAAGTCTCTGTAGGCTGTTTTCTACTGAGCCAGGGTGTGTTCTCAGYTTTACATGTGTTACAAGTCCAGCATGAGAGCAAGAAAAGCACTTTTAAAGACTTCAGTTGTGAAAGAGCTTGTCCTCTGAATATTTGTTTATGCTTTGTTATTGTTTATAAATTTTCTGTGTGAGAGAGAGCACTGGAAAAAAAAGTAAAAGGGAGAGGTTTGGAACTGCTCAGAATAATTTTGTCARAAAGACTTTTTCAATTACAAAACCATTTTCCCCAATATTTGGAAAATCAATTTTGACATTTCTTTTTGTTATGAAAGCCCAAGGGATTAAGTGCTTTGATTGTGTCAAAAGCCTTTTCAATTTCTGTTGTAGGAGCATTTCTGAAAACTCCAAATGAACATTTTAACAATGAAGCACAAACATAAATAAGTTCTTATGAGCTTAAAAAGCTGAAAACCATCCCCCAACATMCTGACAGATCTCAAGCCAAAGCGAGAAAAATAAATCCCCAAAAATGAATTACTGACATTGTCATTATTGCCACTGGTAAATGTATGGTGCTGCTTTTCAAGGACTAAAAATCCTTTGTTTTGAACTTGCTGTCATTGAGTGATCAGCACAAACACTGAGCAGGGAGAAGGTTTCTGTGTCAGACAGAGCCTTGGGCTGCTGTGTGGCTTTGGGAGCACGAGGGATGTGTTGGACAGGCTCATTGCAAACCCAGCTCCTTTCCTTTCCCCAAATGCACTTTGGATGTGCACCAGGAACAAACCCCTTCCTTCACTGTGCTAACCCTGCACAGAGGGATTGCTCTGTGTTAAGGTTACCTGGAGGAGAAATCAAATCTCTGTGGTCCATGGCAGGAAGAAAGAAGAAAAAGTGCTTTGTTCCTGCTGCTGCCTGTCCCCTCCTTGGGTCCCACACTGAAAGGGTTCCAGTAAYAAGGGGTCTTGCCTGCARTGGCTGCTTCAGCAGTTGGAGCTCTGACAGTGATCTCAGRGTCCTGCTGGTGGATCCTAGGAYSTYTGTAAGAAATGGCTTGAAGTGCCTGAGGGATTTAAGCCTCATCTCTTCAGCCTCCATCAGGAAACAATCCTKYCCCAAGTTACCCCARTGTTGTGGCCATGCTGATCCAGAGCATCACCTTTTSTCTTYCAGCATCCTCATGAACAAAGGCTCCTACCCTCCAAAAAKAAAGTTTTATTTCTYCATRGATTTATTCTAGAATAATCACGTCAGTTAATATCCCAAATGAGAGACAGCCTGATTTTTACAGAAATTCAAATTTTGCTGAATGCTAATATGTGCAAGTACTTCAGAAAATCTCACCCTTCATYCTCTGGATCTTACAGGCTTGGCTGGAATATTGTGTATCAGTAAACAGCTGAGGACAGAGTTAGGGAGGAGCCTGAGTTTGTACTTTCCTGCCCTTCAGAGGTTGTACTTAAAAGCTGGAARAACCAGGCCCACTTCTCAGTCTAAGCTGACCTGTGCTAAATCATTAACCACATTAGTCTCATCCCCACAGTTTAAATATGAGTGGATGCTTACTCAYTTCTTAATATAGTTTTGCTCTTAAATGATTCATATTGTTTTATGGTTTTCATAGCACTTCATAGAGACTCGGCAGAGGGCTGGGGGACCTTTCCTCTCTGCAGCTTGTCACTCCAGATGGCTTTGCATTTCTGCAGCAGATGAGATGCTCTGGTCATGGCAGTGCATTCACTAATCTGCTTTGCCAACCTCCCAGACCTTTGTAGGATGCTTCTGTGCACCACATTTGAAGAGTTTGCATTTAAAGTGGCTGTTGAAATTCAGGGTTCATTTTCTTATTTTAATTGCTGTTCCCTGCTGCACTCCTAGACAGTTATATACTCTGCTGGAATATTTGGGGACTATAGAGGTTTTCTTGTGATTTTGGTAATAAATTCAGGTCTCACATTACTGCTGCTACACCAGGATATAAATAACTTGTAACTCCGTATTTTTTTTGAGTAACACAAAACATCTACAGTAAAAATAGGCAAAAGAATAGTGCCTTCATTTTACTCTTGGTGAACTGGATCTCTGAAAGATCAACTGATTTTCTTCAAGATGCTCAAGGGACTGTCCCAGAATCTGGGACATCCTTTCTTTGGGGCTTGTATAACTTCTGGCTTAGAAATTCATGAAACCTTTTGGTATGAGATGCAGAGCAGCAGCCTGAGGAGCCAATCTTATGCCTGAGAGTCAGTGAAATGAGATTCCTCACAAGTGCAGTTTCACTTACGCAGTGGAAAAATGTTTCTATTAATTTACTTTTCATCTSCACGAATATATTTGGGTCAAAAGTGGGATGAAATATTGGGTCATTTGCAGCTGGAGTTTGTGCAGTGTCTGGGTCAGCCAGGAAAGCTGTGCTCAGCACATTGAATCCTGTATTTCAGAAACTCCCTGCTACAGRATGGCAAACAGGCTCCATATTCATAAAGTGGTTTGGTTTTTTTCTGAAAAACAGTCCCTATTATGTTACTCTGAAATCTGAATTACTGAATGCCCTGGTCCTGCTGTGTTTCTGAGTCTGTCTTTGGGTAATCCTCCAGCTTTGCCTCAGGCCTCGGTGTATGACAAGTGAAGCCATGCTGTGACACCAGTGGTGTCAATTCACTGCTCCTGTTTTGGACCCAAAGCAAAGACAGCAAATTGATCCCTGCTCTGTTCAGTGGCTGTGCTGCTTCTGAAGTGCTCCTGCCCCTCAGCAGATTGCATCTCATCCCASCTGCAGCACCAGCTGCCTTTTCCCTTTTGCCTGGTGTGCACAAAGGGTTGCACAGCTCGTGCAGGGCTGTGCACACTGCTCTGCTTTGACCTCTCTGAGGTTGTTCAAGTCTGTGCAAAGGGAGGAAAGCACTCCTCAATTCATACTTTTGCAGGGTAAGTCCTGCACAATGAGTGTGGAGTGAAGGCAGCAGAGAGCCCTGGTGAGTGGTGTAAGCAGATGCAGCCAGCTCTGTGTCTGTCTGTCTGTCTGTCTGAGCTCCACAGCACCACTGGAGGCAGAGCTGGGGCAGTGGACATTGCTGAGAATCTGTAATAAAGAATAGACTTTATTGGCTGGAGTTATCCTGAGGCTGGTTTTAGGCTGTTGAAGTGTTTAGAAAGGGGAAATGTGGGGTGTTGTGTTCTTTAATACTTGTGCAAAACTCTGTGAGACCAGTTGGGAGCAGCTGTTGTGCTCTGCAGTGATTCACACTGTAAAAAAATCAATGTTTGAAGATTGGATGTGAGTAAGGCTTCWCCAGGGCTGAGCTGCTGCTTGGCCACTTGGCTCTGGCTTTTTGTAGGTCCTGGCTGATGCATTGTGAGCTTAAATTTAGTGCTGGAATGAATTATTCACCATTGAAGTCAAAAGMAAACTTTWCAKCTCAAAGTTTCAGKCTGTTTTCCCTARCCCKCTCCCAGTCAGAGGARGCACTAGAKAGAGAGAGAGAGAGAGAKAGAAGTGCTCTAAGAGTTTTTRGCTGAATTAAATTCTAATSAACATGGGAAAAGMAGCAACAAAGRAAATCTGAMTATCTCTGAGAWAGRATAAACTTGGTGGGCATCCCAGACCACATTTTCAATCCTCTGTTTGAAAACTATGGAACTTCTAAGAGGATTTCAACATTTTCTGCATCAGATGATTCTGATGCAGAAGATCATTTATTTGGCAAGCTCCAGAATCCCCATTCCTCACCCCTCCCTTTCTGTGRCAGGTGGACCTGCCAGCAGAGGACTGGTGCATTGACTCCAGTGGGAAGGAGAAGGGTTTTAGGGAAGCAGTTCCATGTTCCTCTGGCTGTGGTCTCGAGCAGTGCCATCTCAGATGGTGGCTGAGCCTCACCCTGCAGTGATGCACTTGGGAAGTCACAGCCTGTCAGAACAGCATCAGTGTCACTCCCAGCACCTCGCCCACCTGCTGCCACCTCACATCATGCCTGAAATATTAACTCATGTGCTCCCTTTTAGTGATGGAGGATGATCAGCTCCTTGTCAATCAGGCTTTCAATCTCAGCTTCCAGCGTGCTTATGAATTATCCTACCGTTAGCTAAAACAAAGGGGGTGCTTTTTTCTCCTGTTTCTCATCTGTTTTCCCATTGGAGAGGAATCCAGGATGACACATCCATGCTCCAGGCTCAGAGGTGCTGCAGAGTGGATTGCAGGAGGCCTCTGGGTTTTTGGGGTGGGGTGGATGCTCAGCAGTCTGTGCCGTGGCTCGCGACCTCGCGCACGTTCAGGGGTGACATCCACAGTGCTGCCACTCCTAAAACAGAGCACATCTCCCTGTAACTGAGCTCTGGGCATTCCTCAGCAGYCCTGCTAATTGCTAATGACAGGGACCTTGGAAGTCTCTGGAAGATCACAGTGCTTTAACTGGAATTTTTCTCCAAGGAGGGAAGTTGACAGCGAGTGAGCAGTCAGCTCTCTCCAGGCTCCTCCAYTGGGAAGAGCAAGTCCTCACCACTCCAGTGAAACATCCAAAGCACTCAAATTTCAGTCAGGATGTTGTTTGTTGTCTACTTTATGCCTGAGATAAAAGAAAACAAACTGATTTTAAAATTTTATCCCTGGGGGAAGATAAGGATGCCAGGCTTACTGGCTACAAGGAAATCCCTCAGCTGCTTGAGCAGTGAAAGAAGAGTGATTGTAAAACCAAGCCTCTGTCAGGTGCCCATGTACAGCTTGTAAAGGAAAGCTTCTGAGCAGCACAGACAGTAAATAACACACCATTAAAGACCGGGAAACTGTGAGTGGGTTGCTGTGTCAGGGCTTGTGCCTTTGTAGGTGTTGTCTGACTTAAATCAGAGTGTGCAGCTCAGCATCCCCTGGGGAGCCAGGGTGTCAGGGCACTGCTCTGCCTTCTGCACCTCTAAAATGTGCTGGGACTCTGGGGGGTGGCAGCAGTGGTTCATAACCTGGTTTTACTGTTCTTGATTAGTTTGGTGTCAGTTGCCTCGTGATTCTTATACAAATCTAGAATTTTGCCCATTTGGGGGAAGTTTTTAGAGCTGTGCTTCGATTTCCATGGTCTGTTGGCAAAGTACTGAACAAAATTATTTTGGTCAAGTTTTCATCAGACTAATTGGAGCTTTTGTTTAGTTCGAGACCACTGTGGTAGTTGGTACAGAGCCTGGCCTACTTAGAAATAAAAAAAATAAAATAAAAAAAAATCTTTTTATCAGAAAGTCTGAATCCCATGTCCCAGCAGTTTTTGTGTGAAAAAAAAAAAGTCAATTCTGACACAGCCAGTCAAGAGATTTCTGATGAATCTGGAGCTGTTTCACCCTCATCACTTCTGTCATCGTGATACTAAACTTTCTGAAATAACTTTATGCTTTATTTTGACTTAACTTCCTTTGCTTTAGAAATTTTCACCCAAGTGAAAATGGTAGCACTCCTGATCGTTCCAGRCTAATTTGCAGTGTGATTATAGAATCAATTAAAGGCTATTAATGAGAGATATCTCCTGCACTATCTGCTTCATTTTATGGTTATTAGGAACCAACTTATGGAACAGTTACCATGGTCACAGCCTAAAAAACAGGGGCAGTGGCAAAGCTTGTGAGCTAAAATCTCGTATTGCTACATGCATGAAATCMTAGATAAGTGTGACAGGAGTTGACATCTCAGATACAGTTTGACTTGCCAATGAGGGACCAGGCTGTGATAAGACACACTGCCTCTGGAGGGGAAGAARAGATTCACTGTGGGAATCATTCTGATTGTTGAAAGAAATCACAGAGCCTCAGAATGSTTGTGCTGCAATGGCTGCAACATCAAAAATCAGGGATAAACTCCTGGAAAACTGCATGTGCAGTATTTCCATGAGTCATATGTGCCTGGGAGAGGGTGAGGCTGTTGGGCTTTGGCAGTGGCAGCAGTGTCAGTGCTGTCCCTGTGTCCCTGTCCCCTCTGCATGACCACTGAGACCAGGGTTTCTGTGGTCTGGCCCCTTTGCCTTTCTGATCAGGCACATCAAGTCTTCGCTGTAAAGGTGCTGAAGGTTACRATATATTCATGTGTGTGGGCTAGAGAGCAAACAAAAATCCAGAGAAAAGGCAGCTCACAATATGACTGAAATTTTGGTGTTAAAACTGGGGGGTGACAGACACACCCAGAAATGATTTGAGCCACTGACCTCTGGAGGAGGGTCAGTCTGAGCCCAGGCAGGCTGATCCATGTGAATACTGCTCAGAAAGCCAAATTAGCAAGTGCTTTTTGCATGATCTGTCTTCTGCTGCCTGGGCATTTTCCCACAGTGCTTGGAGCTCTGATTAAGGCAGTCGACCATGAATCACTGAGGCACATGTCAATGAAGCCCTTACGATGCCACTGGGGATAGAGGAATCATATCCTCTTACTGCTTTAATCATCAGGCTGGAGCCCATTAAAAATCCATTTAAATCTATGAACTGGTGCTAGTTTTAAACTGGTAATTTATGTCCAGTGGATATTAGCAGCATTTTTTTTCCCCCCCCTGTATCTGAACTGTTGCCAGCAGCTGCTCTAACTAACCAATGCTATTCATGTTCAGGCTTCTACAATATAATCTTCTTCACTTTCTGGGTCTGTATCAGCAGGCAGCAGTAATGGGTATTGTCTGAATCAAAGCCTCTTACAGAAATGTTGCAAGCAGAAATGAAAAGGCTGGAATAGCACACCATCAGTAGGTGGAAAGTGTTCTGAACTGGGAATTGATCCGTGGATTTTCTGCCATCATCTTTCAAACKGCATTTTGGAAGGGCTAAGAAGGAGCTCAGTGGAAATGCACCTGATACCCAAAATCCACCTACCAGCATGAGCTGTACAATAATAATTAAACAGATGCTTTTAGCAAACAAGGGTGCATTCAGCCTAGTTAATTATGTTGTTGATTTTGGAGTCTGAGCATTTTAGAGGCTTTATGTCCTCCTACTAATCTGGTTTGCAAAACAAGGTGTTCTGCAGGGGACGAATTCACACACACAGCAKGAGCTCTTCCCCTCCAGTGCTGATGCCTGGTGGCCTTTGAAGATAGGCAGGAATTCTCCCACTTCTAACTGACCAAAATCAGGTTGTGCTGAAGGAGTCCAGCTGAAACAGTGCAGGATCAATGTGTATTGTGCTGTTAATGTAATCAGAAACACTGCAGATCAAAAGCAGCAGCAAGGGCACAGATGGCACCTGCATTATTKTATGTACAACTAAATAATGTAGAAGCAGTGACTGCTTGGGCAGATGTATCCTGAGGCTGGGGTGRTTCTGGCAGTATTTGAACAGGGTCATGACCCATTTAAAGTAATCTGACTTCTCTCCCCTGCACTGTTAAAAACCACAAACTGTTCTATGGCAGTTCCCATTTCGGTTTTCTTGCAGAGATGAACTTTGGAGCACAGAGGTCAAGGTTTCCTCATTTACACATGGTATTAAAAATGTTTGGAATTAAAACAAAGCGATGCAAAATCCTTCGCTCCACTCTTCGAGGACGTTCCCTGGCCCTGAGGACTGTGGATAGCTCAGGTGTCACATCATCATCAGCCATCACAGGGCCTTTTCCACCCCCAGCCCAGGTCACTGCACTTCCCTTGCCTTGCTCTGAGGTGCAKTGCCCACCTCCCTGTGGTCCAGCCCTCCGAGGTGCCAGCAGAGCACAGATGTCCCCCCAGCAGTGGCACAGGGACGCAGCAGGGCACAGGGGATGCTTCCATACGAGCAGGGCATCTGTCCCCAGCCATTSTGTCCATCTGCTGCAGCCCTGGCTCTCAGCAGGTGAGCACCTGCTCAGCAGCCCTGCAGGAGCAGGAGGGAGCTGGCACCTGAAGGGTGGTGAGGTCAGCAGAACGTTGGATCACAAATGTGTGGCTCACAGTTGGAGATCCATGGAGGGACGTAGGAGCAAATGTCGGAAGTTGTGGAGAGGGATTTGTGCTCTGCACGTGGAAATGACCAGCAGAGTGCACTGGGACTGGCCTGAGCAGCCAAAGGCAGGCAGAAARCAGCCAAAAGAAAAGAGGCAGAGGCTCAAATATTTCTAAGCCAAAGTGCCAGTTCTTATTTTTCAAAGTGAAATCAATTAATTTCTTCTGGAACCYGACCAAACGATTTATTCTCACTTCTGGAAGCAGCAGCCATAGAGGTAACCAGAAATCTCTAGGTAGTGCAGGTGTTTGCTAGCAAGAGCAGCTGTTACTGTTAGAAAAAAACCCAAAAGGTTCCTTCAGTTTCAGCTTCATAACCCAGATGACAAGTTCTGAAATGAATTTAAAAAAAAGAAAAAGAAAATGTCCAACAGACACTTCATCAAAACCTGCCTTGGCTTTGCTTGCAGCTGCTTTGCTCCTTCTGGGGCTTGGCATGGCATAGCTGTTGTGGGAGCTGTGTTCACCCTTCTGCATGTCCTGGTTTTGACTCGCCTTCCATTCAGTAGCCAGTTTCTTTTTTTCTTCCTTTTTTTTTTTTTTTTTTTTGCTCATTAGTGCAAAGGAAGCAACTGTGCTGCTGCCTCAGCCAGACACAAACCAGCTTCCTTAGGCAGGTGGAAGGTGTTGTTAAGTACTGGGAGCTCGCTTGGGACAAAGAGTAAACAACAAAAGTAATTTGTTCCCCCACCCCAAACGTGTTTGTTAATTTTCTCCTGTGAATGTTCTCCTTTGAAGTGACTCTGCTCATCCACTGGGCTTGGAGGCATCCACGTGATGCCTCAAAAGACAAAGTCATCCTCATGTCAGCAGCATTAGGGAAAGTAAAACTTGTGGATCCAGGCAATCCAAAGTAAGCCAGGAAGCTTCTGTTTGATTGAGACAGCTCAGAGCTGGCTATCACTGCAGCCTGCATGTGACAGCTGCAGAACTGTTTCCTTTTGATTCCTCATGTCCAAAGTCCCACAGTGGTTCAGGAGAGGAGCAGGGTTTCATGCATATGACTGAGAGAGGCAGAAGCATTTGGAAATTATTCAGTGCAAGTTSTGATTTGTTCTTACTGCTTTTCTTTTCAGCACCAGAAATGGGTGCTGATGTCATTCCCTTGTTGGTTGCTTAGTTTAGTGAGAAGAAAGGACAGCTAAATTGGGACCCTGCAAAATGCAGCACCCAGATGGTGGAAAAGGCAACTGAACAAGGTGCTGAAATGAGAGGCTTTTGTCTTGGGGTTGAAAAAAGAAATTAAAAAAAAAAAAAAAAAATCAAGCTGCATACAAGTGATACACATGTCCACAAATGGGAGGGAGGTTCATTTGAAGCCTGGATTTTGCATTCCTTCCTATCAGATCAGGCAGAGCTGCTCTGCTTGTGGGTTAAAAACAGAAACAAAACCAACAAGAGAGGCAGAGAGAATTCAGACCAAACCCAAGTCTTGGGCAGTATTTGGTACTCGGGGCTGGTACAGTGCATTTCCCAGGCTCTGCTGGCAGGGACATCCACCCTTCCTGTGATCCCASGTGCTCARGGACCATCCCCAGTTTATTTCTRTCCCAGATCMTGGAKATTTCATKGAATACATTTTAACCCCTTGGCCTSTCAGTGTTACCCCTGCAGAATCCAGGCCTGGCCACTTCCCTCACTGCAGATGTTCCAGCAGAGCCAGAGCAGCACCTCCAGACTGCAGGAGCACTAATCYGATAATTATCAGGCAATTACACAGCCCCATCAGGCAGGTATGGCTGCTTCRGAAATGCCCCAGGAGGAAACGGAGTGGGAATTATTCTAACATATGGCAATTTATCAGTTGCTAACACCACTGAGATTTTGTTCAAAGATTCCCTCCGGGTTCCCTAAGACAATGTCATGGATTTATGGCTGGTGATGAACATCTCTCTGAGCAGTGCAAAACAACAGAAAGGATTGCAGGCTTCTGGGCATTTCCTGAACTGGGATTCAGGTGGAACAATTTCCACCTTACTGGGTATCTTGTGACAGAAGGCAGAATCTTTGCTGGTGGTCTGTGTGATTGATAAGATATTGTAGTATTTGCTTAGATTATTTAACACTGGAGCTAAAGAGAGAGTTGGTAGCCAAAGAACCCAGGAGAAATTTGCTTAGTTTGTCTTAAAAGATGCTTTTTTTCTCTCTGAATTTTCTCCATTTTCCCACAGCACTGGTTATATCAGACATAGCAGCACATAACACATAGGTGCTAAAATTAACAATGCTGCGTTGTAAAATCCTCTTTTAAAAAACGGTGACTGGTGGGAACTGCTCATGAATAAAACTGAAAAAGAAGAGGGAGCGAAGCATCATGGAAATGCTGGCAGAGCTGCAGCACTTTGAGAGTTGAAAATGTGAAAAGTGGTTGACAAGCAATGTAGATTGCTTTGGGCAGGGCAGGGATCATGTGCACATTTTGTGGTTCTTGAGAAAAGAACAAGACACGAGGTGCTACAGCCCGGGTTAACAAGAAGGGGTGGGTCCTTGATGGTTTTGGTCAGGGGTTTGCAGGTCAGGGAAGGAGGAGGCCCCCAGGCTCCTCCTGCCTCTCTTTTGGGAAGAAACCTGTCTGTCCTTTGAAAGGATCATGGCAAGGAGAGCAAGGAAGGGGGGTGGTGCTCCCTGGTGCTCACCTGTGCTGGCAGAGCAAGGTCACTGCTCACTCTGTACCTGTGCTGATCTTCCTTGCTCACTGCACAATTTCATTTCTCTTTTTCTCACCACTTGAGAGAAGAGTTGCTTTGTTGGGTTTCTCTGTGTGTGCACTGGGGTTGCTGAACTGATTGGATATGACAGGACAGCTACAACTGCAGAAAAAACAGGAAGAATGGCACTTAATTTTTTTTCCAGGATACTCTGTCCTAATCCCTGATTTATTTTGGTGTGTGGAGGTATTAATGCTTCACGTGCTGCAGTAACTGAATTTTTGATATKGAAAAGCATTTGAGGTTATACAGCACCAGGAGGATATTGGAAAAGAAGTGGAGAAATTGTCTTTTTTAACAAAAACCAGTAAATTCCATCAGTGGAACCCATRCACCAGCTGGGCCAGCAGAGTAAAGGGCAGAATTAGTTCCCAGATACCACCTGATGGTGATGAAACCACTGAGAATGTGACGTTTATTTGTGCCACCTTGTAGAAGCTCACAGGCTCATCCAAGCCAGGGCTGGGGCTCCAGATTCCAGCAGGTTTCTCAGTACATTTAACGGT
>CADDXX010001184.1:0-13687 GCA_902810485.1 Alauda arvensis | reverse complement strand
CTGGGGTGAAGGGGCTGATGGATCTAAACAGAATGATCAGAACTGAAATGGCATGATCTGAATGAAAGGTTCCTTTTTCCCCTCTTTGTTGCTGTGGTCTGGGTTTTTTTAAAAGGTTTCTTAGGCATTGGAGGAAGCTGGTGATCAATTTGCTGTGAATTCCTCAGGCTGAGAGATGCAGCAGCCATTTGAACCTGATTGATTTTTACATTTCTCTCAGCAGGTTTTGTGGTTTTTGGTCCCTGCTGTAATCTGACACAAGCTGTCAGAGATCCACTGGCCCATGTCACAGGATCTGCTCGTGGGATTGGTTCAGAGAACAGCTGTTCATGTTGCAGTGTTCAGCTGCAGCAAAAGGCAAGGTGAGCAATCAGAAACTGAACTCCTCAGCTCAGGATGATGTCCTGAGCTGGGGATCTTTGAAATAGCCTCATTGAGATTGTGTGGACATTGTGGATAAAAAGAACTGGCAGTTTCCAGGGCTGGCAATCTGGTTCCTTTYGTAAGAATTACCATCATTAATTAAAATCTCTTTTTCTGCCTAATTATTTCAGCTCTAATTCTCCTGCAGGTTCATAAATAGTAACATTCCATTGTCCTGGAAAAAAGTTCATTTTTCTCCTTCTCTTTGTCGCTGCCCTCAATTTTCTGCCCTCTCATGGCTTAAGGTAATTAAACTTCCACAGTCTGGCCACCTCTCTGAAATATTTAAATACAATCAAAGACATTTTCATGTTTCTTTTGTGGGCAAAACTCCACAGGAGCCTTGAACAAAAGGGGTGTGCTTTTACCTTCTGCAAATAACAGGAGGTGAGGGGCCAGGGACCCCAGGAACTTCCCACTCTGGTTCACACCCACACCCTGTGCTGCTGAGTTCCAGTTCTAAGGGCAAACATTTCAAGCCTTGCAGCTTGTAGGGATTGTGAGAGGTRTTTAACCTCATCTTTGTAATTGTCTCCTTGCCATTTAACTCTGAGATTACAGCATTTGCTGCTGGATGTTGATAATCCTCTCAGCTGAACTTTTGCATCCAGAAACTGATTTTTTTGCAGAATGTTCCTGTGGAAGGTGCAGACTGAAATTTGCTCATGCATGAGTGCATTCATGTAGGGCAGCYTGGGCTCACTCAGGTTGATGGAGGGGACAAAAATCTCCCCAAAGGCAGGTACATACAGCACTATTACCCAAAATTACTGAGGATTTTGAGAGAGAATAACCATTAAACAGTGGTGTTAAGGCAGAATATCCTGCTTGAGGTTGAATTCCTGCTTGGCCCAGAGTGCCAGGACTYTGTGGTTTCCCAGTCAGTGCAGTTSTGGTGGTTTCTGCTGGGTTTGCAGGCAGGACTTTCAGTAGCAGCATTTGAATGGCCCTGAGCCCATGGTGTCCATCAAACCAGCTGAATTCTGCTTSGAGGCACTCAGTTCTGTGAGCTGCAAAGACAACAGGATTTCCAGAGCCTGTGTCCTGCATTTATCTCTGGATAAATGGAGAGCTCATTTGTCTGCTTACCAAGGTGCCTTTTCCACAGCATTTGTGAAAAATGGATGTTAATGCCTTGACTGCACACGGTTATACTTACTCAGAGAGGCTTTGTGATCACATAAAACTTAAGAAAGCATAAAAGGAATCAGTTTTCTTGGATATTTGCAGTGCTGGCTGTATCAGAAAGAAGTGGCAGAAGTGGAGTGAGGGGAAAAAAAAATGCAAGTCCACAGATCACAGGCAGAAAAGTGGGTGTTTTGAAATACTTTGATGGTAACATGAATGTTGTCTCCTCACCAGTGTCGGGGCTTTTGAAAGCTCACTAGGCAGCAAAATGAAATGTTTTATGGTTTTGTCAAGCACAGCACAGCCACTGATACTCTGCTTGCAATTTCATGACCTGGTAAACAGATACCTTTGTGCTCMAGGGTCTGAATGTCAGCAGAGTAGAGAACTGATGATTGTGCTGCTTTGTGGAACAGGAGCTTCTCCAGGAGAAATGTATCACACCTGCAGCAGCATCACTTGATACCTGCCCTTGTAAGGCGTGACCTTGTGGCCAGAGATAAAGAGTGAGGGGAGCTGGTGGCACAGCTGAGCTGGGGATGTGTTTATCTGTATRTACAGAATGTGTGCTGCCTCTTGGAATGCACCCCATGCCAGGATTCTTGTCTTGSTTCAGTGTACAAACTTCCTCAATGCAATTTCAGCCAAAGCCTCCCCTTTTTGTAGAAGGAAGGCTTTCAGGAACACTGAAAAGCCACTTTGTGCTGCTGGCTCTRAAGTGATGGTGTCTATCAAACCAATTGATGAGTTGTCTTGATGGCTGCATCAACCCATCTGCAAGTCCTGTAGATGTGGKGTAGCTAATTTTATAAATTAATCAGGGACAGGAAAACATGGCTGTGGGAGAGAGAAGGAAGCCCCTGGCTGTGAAATCCTTTTGCTTTCAGCAGGGAATGGTAGCTCTGTGCTATTCTCACAGTGTCTTATCTAATGTGTTATTGATGCCATTGCATTTGCTTTCAAACACAGTCATTAGAACATTTAATTTGCAGCAGCTGTAATTTATATTTGTAATTTTGTCTAAGATCAATAAAGGAAACCAAAGAGATTTATAGTCCCAGTTTCAACTAAGATAAATTGAAACAGACTCTTGTTTCCCTGAAAAGCTTTATTTAACCAGCATTTTAAAAGAACAAAATGAATTAGATGGGATATTTGCATGCAAGTGTGGGTAAATAATCTCTTGTGTCTGGAAGAAATATTGGAAAGGGTGAACATGGTCAGTGTGTTCTTSTCTGAAATACAAATAAACTCCCAGGAAATGTTACCTCAGTGGAGCATCTAATGGGAGCCAAGGAAGCATTGCAAAATGCTCCTTAGCAGCAGCAGTCAATAAATATCCTCGAGATCTGTTGTATTAATACTGCATAACAAGCCTGGAGCTGCACGTTTTAAATCCTGTCAGGATCAGTGGGAGAGTGCAAAGTGAGACCCTGAAAGCTCAGCCCTGCCTCATTTTACAGCAATCCTKGAACATGGACTGCAGAAATGTGGTAATCATTTTTGAAAATCTGTACTCATTCATGAAATATTCATGTTGCAAGCAGTGCCTCATGCCTGGGATGAGGTGCCTCTCCCATGCAGCAGTGAGCTGAGGGATTGTGCTGAGCAGAAGAGACGTGAGCAGTGTCAGGCCAGCTCAGGGCTGTAGCAGTTTCATGAAGAGCCTGACAGAGGGAAGGCAGAAATTCCTCCAGAACCTTTCCCCTTGTGCACAGGACAGGAGACTGGAGCAGTGCCAGGAGATCTGAGGGCTGGGACTGAGGGAAATCTGGCCCAGGACAGGGCACAGCTCAGCAGCTGGTGGCTGTGCTGAGCCCTTGTGCTCTGAAGCCTTTTTAACATGCCCTGGGGGAAGGCAGAATATTCCTTCTCCAGCCTCTGTTCATTTGGTTTATGCCCAATCCAGCTGTCTGTTGCCAATGGATGCTGGTGGTGCTGTTCCATGCAGCCAGGCTTGAAATTCCTGCTGCTTTGCAGAGAGCTTCACTTCAGACTGCCATGTGATGATGAAGGAAAGTTCCTCAATGAGACTTCAACTTTCTCCACCAGGTATTTTTTTTGTATAGTTTTTTCAGTATGATGGTGTTTTGACTTGGAGTTTTGCCCAACTGCTGCACCCTCTCTGTGCTTCATTCTGTGCCCCCAGCCCCCCGGAGTCCCAGAGCTCCTGGGTGTGTGCTGTTGATGGAGGAGCTCACCTTCCTCCTGTCATCTTTCCAGATGGCACACTCTGCAGGCATTTATCCCTGAGGGGAGCAATCCAGGCTGGAGAGTGGTGAAACTACTCTGGGCTATTCTTAGGTTCCTAAAGTGGGTAGGGATAGAAAAGATCCCCATTTTCTGCTCTTCCATTTGTCTCCTTCCATGAAGATTACACAGAGAAGGACCTGCCCCATCTGTGTGTGTGCTGCGCTTCATGGGGAGGATTTGTCTTTAAATGCTGACTGCAAAGCAGCTTCATACTGCTCTCCTTCCTGTTCTTGTGGCTGGTTGTTTGAGTTAAATGAATTCAATGTGTTTTTAATAGTGCAAAGCTGCCATTCCCCACAGTACCTTGTAAACAACAATTCCTGCTGTAAGCAGTCAACCAGGAGCCTGTGTGTGCTCATCAAGGGCTGAATGTCACCASTGTGATCCTGGACTCAATGTGAGTAATGTCTGAACTGCAGCAAAGKGTGTTCTGAGGGCCACGAGGTTGTACAATGCAAAATCATTTCTATTCTTACAACTGCCATTAGTGACAGTGGTTTGCATGTTAACACAATTACTAGAKGTGCCATCAAGGGATTGTGGTACCAGGGCCAGAACAGAGACAATCTGTGGAGGAAGACAGACCTTTTGAGGTCCTTCTCTTGCAGATGAATAACACAGAAGCAAATGTGTCAAGGGAAAAAGGAGCTGGGAGTCAAGGCTCAGCACCACGTGGTGAGTTTAATAGAAGAACTGAGTGGTAGCCTGCAGTCTTGGACCACTGCTAGGCTTCCATCATTATCCTGCTCAGCCACACGAGGCTGTGGCACGCTGGAGCCCCAGGTGCTTTGCTCATTGTGTTCAGCTTGTCATTTCACCTACATTTCCTATTACCCAGTGTTTTCCTTAGAAGCTTCTAACAAACAATTCAGGTGAAAGATTTCTGGAAATGAGTAGCTATTTGTGAGTCAGTGCATGGTATTGGATTTCACCTGCCTGTGGGTTTTGGGAGAGAGAAATTTGGAAGGAAAAGCAGAGATKTAAATGACTGGTGGGGTAGTTTCAGGATTTGTCAGTCCCTGGATCTGGTTGTGAGCCTGCTCTGTGGTCAGGCTTGCAGGGCTGAGGATGAAGGATGGTCTGTGCTCTTGTCACCACTAATGGGGCTGGGGGAGTGGATTTCCTTCCAGCATTTGATGGTTGTCTGTCCTCAGTGTCTGTGCTCTCCTGTGTGGGAGAGCAAGGACGGGTGGCCAACCTGAAACTGCAATAGCAGGGACCTTCTGCTGAGGAGGGTTTGTTTCTGCAAGGAGCTCCTTCTACCAAGCTTCAGAAAAACAAGCTTTTAATCCACACTGCAGCACAGCCAAAGCCTCTGTGGTGTCTTCTCCACTGCATTGCACCTCTGAATTTGGGGGCTGTGGGATGAGTGGGAMTGGGGAAAACATCCCCAAATTTAACACCTCACTGAGATGGGCTGGTTTTATTTTCTAAGGGCTTTCACTGGTGGGTGAACACTGGGCTGAACCTGAGGCTTGGAGGCCACCAGTTCAAGCCTCCAAACTCCAGTGCTGGGAGTCAGAGCTGCAGTGCAGAGATTGGCAGCCCTGCACAATTCCACACAGCTCTGCAGTGGGCAGGGAGAGTGCAGATCCATCCCCTGGGGTCCCTGGGGTGAACAGATGAGAGAAAGAGATGGATGCCATTAAACCAGCATTTCAGGTTGCCACAGAACAGCAGCATTGTGAAGCTCCTCCAGGGAGAGAGCTTCTGGTGGTGGCTCTCCCTGCTGTGAGTCATTGTGAGCTCCAGCTCAGAGGAATTGGTACCAAGGAAAAAGCATTGAGATAATAACCTTGAAAAATCAGAGGGGAGAAGGTGAGGGAAAAATTTATTCCCTGAAAAGAGGAGGACTTCTCACCCTAAAAGCATTTTGTAAATCGTGGAATCAGRCTTCCCAAAGACCTGCCCTTACCAAAGGCATCCTCTGAGGGTGGAGAGGCCGTCCTTTGGGGTTTGAGGACTGTCCATGTGGTGTCACACAGCCTGRGCCAGTGGCTGGAATGCTGCCAGTTTGCAAACCAACTCAGCAAGGCAATGAAAAGGTTTTTAAATGTTATGCTTGCAATTRTGAGGAACAATAGTTTGTAGTGCCTCAGGAGAAGCAGTGAGCTGTGATTGCCTCTCTCCAAGCCTCTGGGTGTTAAGAACACATCTTTTCAAGCATGTTCTACCTYTCTGAGAGCCCCAGACAATGCCATGTTGTGTGGGAATTCCGTGGTGTTTGCTGGCTGCTGGGCCTTCTTTTCTCAGAGATAAACATGCATTGTGTTATTGAGTAAGAACCTTCAAGTTGCTGYTCTGATTTATATTCCCTTTACACTGGTKCATGCATTTATTGTTTGTTAAGGGYCCTGGCAGCCCTGGAAACCTGAGCTCTCTATTTACCCACAGAGTGAATTCCTCTCTCTGCAGAGGGGATGCCAAAGGCACTGATTGTCARTGATGCTGTTGTGCTCACCAAAAAATCCCCTCTCTATTTCCCAGCCAGAGMAATTTTGCCATGGGAGGGAGAAGTCCTGAAATGGAAGCTGGTTTGGAGAATTTGTCTGACAAAGACAATGGGAATGTAGGCAAGGCCAGGAGGAGGTGAGGAAAAGCATTGGTCCACAGGATTCACCTCTCCTGTCCTTACACACTCAGAAATGATGGTGAACCTGTTCTGTTGTTCCAGGGACACAAAGAAAAGAGGGAGAGGGAGATTTTGTGACAGTAAAAATGCTTTCCTCACCTTGCACGTTGATTTTAAATGTGGTCCTGACACATCACAACTTGGAAAAATGAGCATTCAGAGAAGCAGCTGACTGGTTTCTGCCAGCCTAAAAAGAAAAACTTTGAAAGGCTTTTTTATTTACTCGTTTCCTTCTGTAAAAGGAAGGTGATGATAGGGAGAAAAACAGAATTTAACAGAAAGCTGAAGTTTTATCTCCTCTGTTGCATTCATTTAATGAAGTAGAGTGCATCTTCCAGCCTCAGAAATCTGCAATCCCAGAGAGCAGGGAGCTCCCATTTCACCTGAGCAAAGAGGGCAGCTTTGGCCCAGTGTTTGTTTTGCAGGGCAAAATCTACTTCAGGAGCATAAAACCAAATTTATTTTAATTATATCCATTTATGTTCATTAAAAAGTATTCTCCATAACTAACCCTGGTATTGAATTGCTTTGTATCTCTTCCTAATTCACTCACACAATGTTTATTCAATTTAATTGACAGTGAGGGTGAATTTATAGGACTATAATTCACACTTCTGGTGAAGGGGAAAAACGTGGAACTGTATTAATTCCTGCAGAAGTGAAGTAGGGAGATTCATCAGAGCAAAGTGTATATAGCATTTTAATAGTTTCCCTCATCATGGTGTCTTAATTGGGTTTATTTTGCAATTACTTTAGGCCATTTGAAACTGYTTATTGAGAGAAGTTGCCAAATAATACTGAAATAAATCCAGACCTGAGAGGAGTTTTTAAGAGCATAACCTGTTCACTCTTTCTTCTTTTGATACCTCTTTCTCTGGAATAAAAATACGGAATTTGCAGGAGGTCTCCATTTGCTGGAGAGCCTGTCTGGGTCACAAATAAGGATAATTATCCTGTTGGTAATTATTGTTCAGCTTTTCTTGGCACAGATCTGTGGGAAAAATCTTCAGACAACTTGGATATCAAAGGGCAAAAATCCCACCTCCCTTCCTGTTAGGGGTGTTTGGTGTGTGAAGGTGACACACCAGGCACTGAGGGGAGGCTGCTCTGCCAGACCCCACCTCACAGAACTGCTCTGAGAAACCCCATAAATGTGAGCTCAGAGTCCCAGAGTGGGTCTGATCCTTCCAAGGGGCTCCTGAACAGGAGGGATTTGTGTGGAAAGTGAATTCAGTGAGGAATAAAGTGGCCCATGTGTTTGTGGGGAGGCAGTCTGTGTTCAGGGCATGGGGTTTTGAGTATAGAACCTTTGGAATGACAAGATTTTTTTCCTTGTGCTATAATAAGTGAAGGTAATATGATGCCAAGAATTAATAAGTGGAGTTTATTTGTCCAGGCAATCACCCTTCAGTCTRAAAATCAAAGGCACTGATGAACTGTGGCCTCAGTGTGTGAAGATTTTACAGGACCATGATTGCTATCAGATCTCARTAACACCCAGTAATGTGTAAGTAGCATCAACAATTGCTATCACACCATTTCATTGGCCTTTCAGATAAGTATCTAGMAGTAGAACCAGGTTTTTAGAGCTATAAAGAATGCAATTACCATTTTAATATCCCTGCACAGGGAACAGGAAGATTAATTTTTTTGTAGGTCTATTTTTGAGATTTTTTTTTTCCACAGGTTGGGAGAGATATGTAAAAAGCTGGCAACAATACACTAGAAATAAATTAAGTGCTGCTGATAGCTAATTAAAGCAACACAAGTAGATAGCAGAATTATTGGGAAAATCAAAATCTCTCGTGCCTTAAAACCATGCAGTACTTGTGATTGGGTTTTCAAGAAGAAAGAGGAGATATTTTGAGATTGTTTGCTCTTGTTTCTTAATGAATTCCAAACCAGCATTTTCAAAGCAGACATGTGTCTCAGAAGTCCAGGGGAAAAAAAATTATTTCTTCCCCTTTATGCTGTGTTTATTATTGTTATAACACTTGTATTTATTGTGTTTATGGGGTTTTTGAGTATAGCATCACCTGGAAAACAGGAATAATTCCATCCTCCAGCCCTGCAGAGAGGGCTACTGGGAAATGAATCTTCTTTTTGGAGAGCACTTGAATTTCACTTAATCTTATTAATACAATTAGCTGAAGTGCCTGGTCAAAAGCTGATGGATATCCCTTTTTCTAGCAGAATTCTGTGCCTTGGTGGTGCTGAGCACTCTGCACTTGCACAGAACAAAAGGAGCTGGTTTGAACTGCTCACACCACAGCCAGAGAAACAGGTACTGGGTATGCTCAGAAAGTCTTTATTTCTCCATAAAATGGCACCAGGAGAACTACAAATGCAAGAGAAGTACATCTGTGGTTTTTATTTTATTTCAACAGACCTTTGAATCCCAAAACCCATCGCTGSTTTTGGGGTTTTTGATCAGGACATGGATCAGCATTGTCAGTGGGGCTTTCCAACTGRCACATTGGAGATAGAAATGGAAAATTCTCTTGCCAACTGTGTTTTACTTYTCAGCTTCATAGGAGGTTGTGCTTTAAAGAGAACTTTGACTTATTACCATACCATAAAAATTTTTAATTAAAGGCAAAAACAGGRRAAAAAAAARRGARRRGGGGGAAAAATGATTAGAAAACTCTTTCAAAATGAAAAATTCATTTCTCTGGGACTGTTTCTGTGGGTCTCTYTCATATTCTCTGCATGTTCCAGCAGAGTGTGAGGCTGGCAGGGAGGATGGCAGAGCAGTTCATGGTCCTGCCCCAGCTCACACAGATCTGTGCTGCAATCCTGKGAGTGAGGCTGGCCAGGCCCAAACCTGGCTAATCAGGAGGGGAAAATGCCACACAKCTGAGATGAATCAGCAGGGAAGAGCAAATTTTGACAGTTATGCCAAAGTAATTGGAACTAGACAAGGCTTTGATGACTACAAAGCCAGACTTGATATCCCGGTGGGAGCAGATTTTCTTGTTATATGTTCATTTAATAATTTCYYTTTRCTCTGGGCAGAAATAAGGAAAATAYGGCTTTTTGACAGACTCATTTGCTTGATTCTGAACTCCCAAGGAATGCASAGAACTAGCCAGGCAAAATCCTGARGAAGAAGTAGCACTRAACTGGGATTTTTATTCCTWKRTTGCTTCTTTATGACTTAGGTGTCTGTTTGTGTGGAAAGGGTTAATTTTTGAAAAGTAATTTCGAGTCCTTACTCATTGCAATCTGTAATAATCACAATTTATAAAATGAGGGGCAAATCTTCAAGTGATGCAAGGGATTTTTTGTATATTTATGCCCACATTTGTTGCATGGAATGTGTGGAGGCTCTGCCTCAGGTGGGTGTGAGTGCAGGAATAATCTGGGAGCAAGGTCAGCACAGAGGAGGCAAAGCACATTTTTAATTTACACACCTGTGTGCCCCTGGCAGGTGTGAAAACTGGCATCACCTGCTCCAGGAGGGAAACACAAACGATCTGGGGAAGGTGTCTGACATGATCAGCTTTAAACCCAGCACTTGGAAATGATGCAAAGTGAAGTGTGGGGTTTTAATGGTGAGGATTTTATCCTTCAGCAGGAATTGCTCCAGCCCTGCTGACGAGCTGACATTTGTGGTCAGTGATTTCCCAGAGGTACTGGCAGCTTTATAATGAGGCTCTCAGTTAGCAAAGCCTTCCTGCTGCTGCCTCACCCCMCTCTGATCTGCAGGGCTGGGGCTTCAGGTGAGGCTGTGGGGTGTGAGCAGAGCTAAAGGGAGGGCTGGGATCACTGAGAGCCTGTTCGTTCAGCACTGAGGGGTTTTTGAGTCATGCTGCCACTTGAGCAGCCTCTTCAGGGGCAGGGAGTGTTCATGACACGAGGGGTAAGATGTGGAGTTGCAAGGAGGCTTTTGTCACCCTGGGATAAACCAGGACCACAGCTCCTGGTTCCCACTGGAGCTGCTGGCCAGGAAATGCTCTCATCTTTGAACATTTGCATCGTTGCAGGTGTTTTACTGGAAGCAAAGTATTCCTCTGGAGGGAAGCCTTCCATTCCAGAGGCACAGAACAGAGGGGATTGTGAGATCTGAGAGAGCTGAGTGAGATCTCAAGTGCAGGTTTGTTGGCACTGGTGCTGCTCTCCCACACCAAGAAGTGGCCACATCACCTGGAGGTGACCTCACCAAGGGGGCTTTTCCCTCTGCTCACCATTAAAAATGCTGTTTCCTGCCAGGGTCCCATTCTCAGTGTCTCCTTTAATGAAAAGGTGAAGTTTTCTCACAGGTATTTCTTRCTCTTCAGTTTCCCCTCAGTGGGATTTGGGAGACCTGGGTGTTGCAATCTGCATTTGCAGAGACTTCACTGTCACCGTCACAGATCAGGTATCATAGACAGGATCAGAAAGTGCCACCTTGGTAAAGCTCATGATAAACAGAAGGGGAAAAAAAAAAAAAGTGAAATACTGAATTATTTCCATTGTTTTCATATCATAGTAAGCTCTGGGAAATACTCCAACAAAATATGTTTATGGGGTTTTTTTCCTCAAATCACTTGTCAAGTTATGGTGAATTTTGAGTGTGCAGAGATGAATTATTATTGGGAAATTTTATTATTGGGAACATTTTGTCTGCAAAATATCATTGGGAACATTTTGTCTGCATGTGCATGCACAGATACACATACACACATATGAACATGTGTATTTGTGCACATGCAAGCAGATAAATAATGTGTTTGTGTGGTTATACACACACACATAAGTGGATACATGAATACACCCAAGAAGGTAATTTTGCACAGCCTTTCTGTTGTTTAACAATATTGAAATGCTGGCATTCAGCAACCCTGAATCCTCCACCGTGCTGCAGAAATGTGGATTTTAATGGTGTTAAATGAAGCATTGAGCACAGAGGGCCTCTCACCTCCAGTGGCACACTCTCAGAACGAAACCCAGTGTTCAGATACAATAATAAAAAGAAGAAAAACAATATTACCTGTTTAAAGAGAATATAAAAATCCAATTAAGTTCTGCATTTTAATTTGCTTGCRAGCATTGGGTTTGTTGCTCTGCGAACAGAATGGAAATGTAAATGACATTTCTGTGTGTTATCTACACAATCCAGGGGCTGAAACACCCTGTCGTGCTGATTTTGTGTGGTGATGATAAAACCAAACAGTCTGAACTGAAGTTCCTGTCAATGGGCAGCTAATCAAAAAGGAACATCTTTATATTGTGATCTCCCATTRATTGATGGATAAATGGTGCAATGAAGAGATCAGCTCTTGCAGGAGGGATGGGAATATATTTAATATATTTAATATATTCTATTTATTTATTTTATTTATTTATTTTTATATATAATGCCCCATGCCTAGTGGGGAAAAAAATCAAAATATATTGAATAGATTTAATATTTTAATTTATTTACTTATTTATTTATTTTTATACGTTTAATGCCCCATGCCTAGTGGGGAAAAAATAAAAATATATTTAATATATTTAATATATTTAATATATTTAATATATTTAATATTTATTTATTTATTTATTTATTTAATATGTTTAATGCCCCATGCCTAGTGCAGAAAAAAATATTTAATATATTTAATATTTTATTTCTTTATTTATTTGTTTAATTAATTAATTATTTCTATATGTTTAGAAATAATTAATTAAACAAACAAACAAATAAAATAAATAAATATAAAATAAAATAAATATTTAATATATTTAATATATTTAATTAATTAATTCAATATGTTTAGAAATAATTAATTAAACAAACAAATAAATAAAATAAATATATTTTATTTAATAAAACAAACAAATAAATAAAATATAAAATAAATATATTTAATATATTTAATTAATTAATTAATTATTAATTATATATGTTTAGAAATAAAAAACAAATAAATAAAATAAATATAAAATAAAATAAATATATTTAATATATTTAATATATTTCTTTAACTAATTAATTATTAATATGTTTAGAAATAATTAATTAAACAAACAAACAAATAAAATAAATATAAAATAAATATACTTAATATATTTAATATATTTATTTAACTAATTAATTATTAATTAGATATTTTTAGAAATAATTAATAAAAAACGAAAAAATAAATGAAATAGAAAATAAAATAAGTATTTAATATAATTAATTAATTAATTAATTCAATATGTTTAGAAATAATTAAACAAATAAATAAATAAAATATATTTTATTTAAACAAATAAATAAATAAAATATAAAATAAAATAAATATATTTAATATATTTATTTAGCTAATTAATTATTAATTAGATATTTTTAGAAATAATTAATAAAAAACGAAAAAATAAATAAAATAAATATTAAATAAAACAAATATATTTAATATATTTATTTAACTAATTAATTATTAATTAGATCTTTTTAGAAATAATTAATTAATAAAAAAACGAAAAAATAAATAAAATAAATATTAAATAAAATAAATATATTTAATATATTTATTGAACTAATTATTAATTAGATATGTTTAGAAATAATTAATTAAAAAACGAAAAAATAATTAAAATAAATATAAAATAAAACAAATATATTTAATATATTTAATATATTTATTTAACTAATTAATTATTAATTATATATGTTTATAAATAATTAATTAATTAAAAAACGGGAAAATAAATAAAATAAATATAAAATAAAAATGTAATATATTTAATTAATTAATTAATTCAATATGTTTAGAAATAATTAAACAAATAAAATAAATATATTTTATTTAAACAAATATATAAATAAAATATAAAATAAAATAAATGTATTTAATATATTTAATATATTTATTTAAGTAATTATTAATTATATATATTTAGAAATAATTAAAAAACAAATAAATAAGTATAAAATAAAACAAATATATTTCATATATTTAATACATTCAATTAATTAATTAATTAATTATGTTTAGAAATAATTAAACAAATAAATAAATAAAATATAAAATAAAATAAATATATTTAATATATTTAATATATTTATTTAATTAATTATTCATTCTATATGTTTAGAAATTAATTAATTATTTCAATATGTTTAGAAATAATTAATTAAACAAATAAACAAATAAAATAAATATATTTTATTTAATTAAATAAACAAATAAATAAATAAAATACATATAAAATAAAATAAATATATTTAATATATTCAATATATTTAATTAATTAATTAATTCTATGTGTTTAATGCCCCATGCCTAGTGGGGAAAAAAT
>CADDXX010001183.1:65684-80564 GCA_902810485.1 Alauda arvensis | reverse complement strand
GTGGCAGTGCCAGCACAGGGGGCAAAGCCAGTGTCGTGCCTGACTTTGGCACCCCACTGCAGCACATCAGCCCCCACCAGAGGGGACTCTGCATGTTGGAAACCCCCTGGTGCCCCTTGCCAGCTCACCTCACCACAGCCACAGGTCACAACCCCCTGTTGCCCAGCCAGTGCCTAAAGAGGGGAAAGGCACTTTGGTGTGTCCCTGCTGGCCTCAGGAATGTTTGCTAACAGTGGGAAGTCGAGAAAAAGTTTTCTGTGCTGGCTTTTCCAGAAGCCCCTTGGCACTGGAGGGGGGCATCTCCCTGCAGCCCCAGTGCCCAGGGTCCCCCCCATCCCAGTGGAGCAGCAGCAGCAGCTCCTGCCCAGCCAGGGCTGAAGCACCATGGAGCAGGAGCTCAGCTGGGCTGGAACTGCAGGTGTTGCTGTGCAGTGTCAGCCCTGACCCCGCTCAGGACCCCACTGGGGGACTGGGGCCCCTCACACTCACAGTTGCACACAAACCCAGTGTCACTGTGTCCGAGCCCTGGACACAGCAGCACTGACCTCCCTCAGGGCCGTGGTCCTGCCCAGCAGCTTGAGAGGCGCCGCAGCAGCCGTGCCAGGGGCCCCCAGCCCCGCTTACCTCTGCCCAGGGCCGCGCTGCCGCCGCTCGGGGGGCTCTGGGAGGCCGTGGCCGGGGGCCTGGGGCTGCCCAAGGTGAAGCTGGGGGAGGCTCGGATCCGGGGGGAGTCCTGCTGGCTGCCCCCGCTCCCACTGGTGCCGTTGCTGAAGCTCCTGGCACGGGCCAGTGCGTTGTCAGAGGCCGAGGTGGGCAGCCCACTGCAGGGGTGAGAGATGGGGGTCAGCCCAGCACGGGGAGGGGGCTCCCCTCTGCACCCACCACCCCGCATCACAGCCCAGCACCGAGTTCTGAGTGGCTGCAGCACCACCTCTGCAGAGCCCTGGACGTCTCCTCAGGAGATGGTGAACAGCTGGGGACAAGGATGTCACCAGCACTGTCCCTGAGAGCTGCAGCCCCAGTGCCCTGTATTGCTGTCCCAGCAGCGTTGTCTCAGGGTTCCCACTTCCCCACCCCCAGTCCCAAATCACGGAAAACGCCTTACACAGCATCGTGTCCAACCCCTTCCCAGCACTGCCAAGGCCACCACTAACCCACAGCCCCAGGTGTCACATCCACAGGGCTTTTAAATCCCTCCAGAAACGGAGACTCCACCCCTGCCCTGGGTAGCCCTTTCCATGAAGAAATTGTTCCCAATACCCAGCCTGAACTTCCCCTGGCACAACTCCAGGCCATTTTCCCTTGTCCTGTCCCTTGTTCCCTGAGAGCAAAGCCCAACCCCCTCCTGGCTCCATCCTGCTGTCAGCGAGAGGATGAAGGCCCCCCTGAGCTTCCTCTTCTTCTGGCTGAGCCTCCCAGCTCCCTCAGCYTCTCCCATCCCAATCCAGTGCTGSAGGTGATGCAGGAGAGACCTCCCAGACTACTGGGGCAGGCAAATCCCAACCAGTTCACTCTCTGCCCTTCTCTGCCTATGGCTGGGAGCAGAGGGACTGAACAACTGCACCTCCCAGAGCTTGGAAGAGCTAAGGCCAGGGCAGGCGCCCCTGGCAGGTGACTCACTTGGGGCCATTTATCACCTCTAAGTGCCGTTATCCTGCAGCTCCCGCTCGCCCCAGCCAGCCCTTACGTGGAGCTCCGGGGGGGGGTCCTGGCACCGCCTCTCCTCCGCGGGGCCCCGCCGGCGCCGCGCAGCCCCCGCACGTGTTTCAGCATCCAGGCGCGCAGGTTGCCCAGGCACGTGTGCTCCGAGAGCACGATCCGCGGCCAGGGGTTGCACTCGGCCATGTCCAGGGCTGCCACCGCCACCGCCCGGCCCACCTGGCCGGCAGAGGGCACAGTGAGGGGACGGGAGGAACGGGACAGAGCCGGGGACACAGGGGAAAGGTGCAGCGTGAGAGGGCACAGCGAGGGGACGGGAGGAACGGGACAGAGCGGGGCACAAGGGAAAGGTGCAGCGTGAGAGGGCACAGCGAGGGGACAGGAGGAACGGGACAGAGCGGGGGACAAGGGAAAGGTGCACTGGTGAGTGTGAGAGGGCACAATGAGAGGGCACAGTGAGAATTGGGAGCACAGGAAGAGGGGAAGCATGGGAAAGAAAGGGGGCACAGGGAAGGATGGATACAGTGCAGGGCACTGGGGAGAGGAAGCCACCAGGAAGGGTAGATTCCAGGAAGAAAGACTGCCAGGAAGTGGGGGCACTGTGGAGAGGAAGCCACCAGGAGAAGGGAGGCACCAAGGGAAGATGAAGGCACCAGGAAGGGGGGATTCCAGGAAAGGAGAGTGGGGGCACTGGGGAGAGAAGCAGTAGTGAGGGGGGCACAGGGAGAGGAAGCCACCAGGAGAAGAGGAGCACAAGGGCAGATGAAAGCACCAGGAAGGGGAAATCCCAGGAAAGGAGAATTCCAGGGAGTGGGGGCACTGGGGAGAGGGCAGCTCCCTAGAGCTCGGCACAGCAAAGCAAGAGGAGGAAAGAAACCCCAGCCCTCGGTGCCAGCCCCACCCTCTGCCTCTCGCTCCCACAGAGGCCCCCGTACCTGCTCGAAGAGCTCCACGGTGTAGCGGGAGGGGAAGGCGGGCGGCGGCGGGGGGCTGGCCCGGCCGTTGTCGTGGCACGCCCCCGGGATGCTGTTCACCGAGCGCCCCGTGTTGTAGTTGCACTCCAGGGTGTAGCTGTGGGGCACGAGGGGAGCCCCTGTTACCCCACAAACCCACAGCAGGACTGGGGTTATCCCACATTATTCCCCCGGGAGAGCCACTTCAGCAGATTCAGCACTGGAAAGGGGGTGCCACTGCACCAGGAAGGGGGTCCTGCTGCAAAGGACATTAAAGTACAGGCAAAGTGGCAGGGTTTTGAGGCCAGCACCCTCTGATGGCAGCAACGGCCCGTGCCCTGTGTGGGGATGCAGGGATGTACCAGGGATCAGCATGCTGGGAATTCGGGATGGATGTTTGGAGCCCTGAGGGTGACACCCAAAGTGCCAAGGTCCCTGTGAGGAGATCTCTTGGTCACCTTGGGAAGGTGAGGGGGAATGGGCTTGTCCCTGATGGGTAGAGAAAGGGAATTATCTGATGTCAACACCAACAATCCAGGGAGTGGGTGGCTACAGCCTCAAGGTGCCTTGGAGCACATCCTCCTGGAGGAGGAGGGATGGAGAAGTGTGGGCTGGGATGGCTCCCAGCTGTCCYAGTGCCCAGAGACAGCTGCAGGGCCAGCACAGCAGAAAACCTGAGCAGCTCTGTCCCAGTCTGCCTGAGGGACMMCACATGCACTGTGAGCATTCCCAGCRCCTTTTGGGAYGTCACTGTTGGATCAACAASCTGGGCTGCTCCAGGTCAGTCACTGAGCAAAGTCCCCCAGTGAGCCAAGCCCMAAGCCCACGTGTGTGTTTGTTCCTGTGGGGCTGGACTGGTGCTGGGCACGAAGCAGCAGCCGAGTACACAGCCAGTGCTGAGGAACCTGAGAGAACCTCCAGCCTGTGGGCCTGGCTGCCTCAGCCCATGGTGTGTTCCCAGCACAGGAACAGGYCAGGAATATCCCATCCCACGTGAGGGAGGGGTGGAGATAACAGGTATCCCCARCTCACAGGATCACTGATGGRCTGAGGCTGGAATCTCAYACACAGCCATGGGAATGCTGTGCCCACTGCATCTCTACTTAATTACAGCTCAGTATAGACAGGAACACCCAGGAAAGAGGAGAATTCCCATCAGAAGGCTGTGCAAGAGCAGGGAGAAGMAGCCAGAGCAGCTGCAGGGGGGATGGGGAGGGACAGGAAGGGAAGGAGCCTGGCTGAGCCCGTGTCTCAGAACACAGCAGCACCCGGCACAACCAGGCCCAGCCTCTGCTGACCCTGGCGCCACGTGGGACGTGTCTGTCCCATGGAACTGCCTCCCCCTTTGTGCAGCATCCCCCAGCCAGCACAAGCACTCGTGCCAGGCTGGGTGCCCCCGGGGCTGCCCTACCTGTGGATGATGCCCAGGGCTTTGTAGACGGCCACGCGCCCGCTGCCCTCCTTGGACTGCCCGTCCCGCTTGTCCCGCGCGTACATGTTCTTCTCCGAGAAGTTGCAGCCCAGGAAGTCAAAGTGAGGGGAGTTCAGGGAGATGAGTTTGGGGAACAGCATGTTCTCCACCTGCAGAGTGCAGGGAGCAACAGGGGTGACCGAGGGCCCTTGGCTGCTCATCCTGCTCCAGTGGGACCAGTGCTGAGCACAGGGCTGCACCAGGGCCCACTATGGCCACAGTTCCAGGGTCTCACAACACCCAGCTGTGCCCAGGGCATGCTGCCCACCCCGTGCCCAACTCCTGATGGGCTCTCCTGACAGCCAGCTGGGAGGACACCCTGCTGACCCACACCAGCTCCCAGGGGGAATCTGAGACCTCCTGCTGCCCTGATCACCAGACTGGGGGAGGACAGAGAGGAGGAAGAAGAAGAAARGAGGAAGGAAAGGAGAMGGMACTGTGGCAGGGRTTCCATGCCCCTCTCCCAGCAGTGGGAGCACTGGTAGGGCAGGGGGCAGAGCAGCAGGAGGGTCATCCAGCCACAGCAGCCCCAGATTTTGGCTGTGCCCTCACCTGGTCGTTCTCATCGCTGAAGCTGTTGCCGTACATGAAGCAGCCGCGCTTGGAGGCGTGGCCGTGCAGGTCCACGTAGTAAGCCAGGCCACTGTCCCGGGGGGCAATGGGCTCTGGGGGCTCTGCAGCTTCGGGGGCAGGGGCTGGGGGAGGTGCCCACGGCCCCTCCTCACAGTGCTGGGTGCTGTGGCTGGATGGGAGGATCCAGGAGGTTTGCTCTGTGCTGTCTGCCAGCGGGGCATCCCGGGCCGCGCAGGGGCGGGTGCCCGCACGCCAGGGGCCGGGGGAGTTACGGAGGTTGTTGGTTTTGTCCAGCTCTGATAACGTGGCCTCCACGGCCGGGATGGGGCAGTTGGGGGATTTTAAGCTCAGAGAGCTGGTGCTGAGGGGGGAGACAAACGTCCTCCAGTCCGGGGAGCCCGGCAGGACGCGGCTGTGGATGTGGTGGTAGAGCAGGACGGCTTTGGCGCCGTACACGGCGGGGTGCAGCTCAGCATCGGGGTGCAGGTACTGCCGGTTCAGGTTCACCCCACGAGAGTCCGTGCTGCAGAGAGAGAGGAGAGACCTGAGCACCTTCCAGCAGTGCTGAGCTCACCTTGGAACGCCCAGGGCTCTGGGCTCTGTCCTGGAGTACAATGGCCAGAAGCTGCCAGAGCACTGACACTGCACAGTGTGGCAGAGCCCTGCTCCATCASGAGCTGGGGAASGGGCTGGAGCACCAGGAGTGGCTGAGGGAGCTGGAAGGGCTCAGCCTGGAGAAAAGGAGGCTCAGGGGGGCCCTTGTCACCCCCTGCAACTCCCTGACAGGAGAATGGAGCCATTTGTGGCGTTGGGTTCTGCTCCAAGAGAACAAGGGMCAGRACCAGATGGAACAGCCTCRAGTTGAAMCAGGGAAGGTTTAGGYTGGATATTRAGAACACTTTCTTCATGGAAAGGGCTGTCTAGCCCTAGCAATGGCTGCCCAGGGCAGGGSTGGATTCCCCATCCCTGGAGGGGTTTAACAGCCCTGCGGATGTGGCACTTGGGGCCACGGGTCAGTGCAATGGCTTTACAGGACTTTTCCAACTCAAGTAAATCCAGGATTCGATGGTTTTTGTAAATTTTACAAAAATCATTGAATCAGCTTTCTGAAATCCCTTTCTCAGCAAACTCACAGCCTTTTCCATATCCACATCCATCAGTGAAGGACACTCACCTTTTGCTCACATCTACCAACCAACACTCAAATAAATGGTTCCTGCTTCTTTTTCTCAGGGGAATGGTTGGACTCAATGCTCTCAGAGGACTTTTCCACCCCAAAGTGGATTCCACAGAACACAGAGCAGGCCCCCAGGCAGGGCAGGCCCTGCACTCACCGGTAGTGGCCCCGCACCACCCCATCAGGGTTCAGCATGGGGATGAGTTTGAACACAAACATGCGCCGCAGCATTTGGGCACGGGGATCCTCCTCCCGCAGGATGAAGTCCAGGAAGCCGTTGAAGACGAAGCTGGAGGGGGTTTCTCCTGGGTGCACTCTGCTGCTGAGGAAAAACACCTGGGGACAAACAGGCAGCGTGAGGGGGGGTGTGCTGCCTGCCCCAGGATACTACAACAGCAAAGGGTCCCACAGACTGTGCTCCACAAACTCTGCCCAAATGCTCCAGCCCTTGGGGACATGAGGACATTCTGGTCACAGACATTGGGGTTTCAGTAAGGTGCCAACACATGGGGGCTGCTGTCCCTCCTGGTGTGATCTCTCACCTTCTTCCCAGTGAAGCAGCGAGGCCTGGGTGTGCTGGTGTCTGGGAAAAGCTTGTCCAGCCGGGGCTCCCGCTTCTCCTGCATGCCATGGCACGAGGTGATGGTCAGCAGGTCCACACGCAGCTTGTCCAGAGAGTGGCACAGCAGCTCCCGGTGGTAATAGACCGAGTCGAGGGGGCTGTGGGGTGAGAAGGGATCTCAGCCAGCCCCAGCCCCACAAGGACCACCTCTACATCTGAGCTGTTTGCTGCTAGATACCCTCAGAGCCTGCTRGGAACACAATCAGCCATTCCTTCAGGGTAAGGAGGGGCACCCAGGGCTGGGGTTTGCACTGCCCAAYCYCCCAGCTGTGGAGGCAGAGGGGGATCAGCTCATGCACAGACAGAGCTGGCACAGAAGGTCAGGTCATCCCATTGGGGAGATAATGCTTCCCAGCAGGAGGGACAGGCCACTGAGGGATTCATCCCACCAGGGAGATAACCCATTCTGGCACGAGGGACTGGGTTCCAGAACAACAAGGGATCCCATGGGTAGCTCAGGGTGAGCTGCTGCCACTGCTTATGCACAGCTGGGGCACAGAGAAGCATGGGCCAGGCAGTTATGGGGAGAGCAGAGAAATCCTCCTGCTGCAGCAACAGCCTTCCCCCAGGGGAAAAAACCCAAGCAGGCACAGACCAGGAAAGGTGTGAGAGCCAGGAAGGTGGGACAAAAGCCAGGAAGGAGAAAGTGGGGGGCACACCTGCTGGGGGACATGTGCCTGCAGTCCTGGAAGCGRCCATCCAGCTGTGCCAGCATGTCCTGGCACTCAGTGTAGGAGAAGGGGTAGCAGAAAGCAAAGTAGGTGGTGGCCCCGCGGTGCTCCAGGAAGCGGTGCACGAAGGACAGCACGAACTGTGTCTCCACCACCTGCCACGGACATGGAGAGGGCTGGGCACGGCCTCAGGGGCCTCAGAGCCACCCCAGCACAGCCCCTACTGCTCTCCTCTGGCCCCCAACAGGCACTGGAGCCCTTGGTGATCCTCATGGGATAGCCGCTGTTGCTGCTCCTGTCCCTCCCTTGGAGTCGCCAGCAACAAAGCAGCTGCTCCACCGACCCAGCAGTGCAGGAAGCAAAGGGTGGCTGTGCCCCCGGAGCTGCCCTCGCCCCGAGCACAGGGTCCCTGCCTGGCTGACACCAGCCCGGCTCAGGGAGCGCTCCGGGCTCTCACCTGGAAGCTGGGCCGCTGCCGGATGCGTTCCCAGCGCGGGCGCACGGGCAGGGTGCGCACGAAGGGGGTCATGCCCTGCGCGTACAGCCGGCTCTGCTTGTTCATGTTCAGGATGTGCAGCTTGATCAGCTTGCCCGGGGCACCTCCCCGCACGCTGAAGTAGAACCAGGACCTGCGGAGGGGTGGAGAGGCGCCGCCTCAGCCGCTGCCCGGGGGTCCCTGAGCTCTCCGGTGTCTCCTCCACCCCCCCAGCCCCACCGAGAGCCTGTCAGAGCCCCGCGGGAACCAGCACCCCCTCCCCGGGCACCTCTGACCCCGCTGCCGCCCCCAGCCTCAGCATCACCGCTCCCTCTGCCCGGGGCTCCCACCCCTACGCGGTACCACCCAGTCCCGCCAGAGCCTGCGAGACCCCCGGGGAAGGCACAAACCCCCCGAGCCCGCTGCTCCCAGGACATCTCTGACGCCCCCGGCTTTCCCAGCCCCACTGATCCCCCGTTCCAGCGGCAGCCCCACAGCGCACCTGCCCCTCCCGGGCCCCCGCCAGGATCCCTCCCGGGGGAATCCACCCAGACCCCGGCCCCCCGCCCGGCACCAGCCGCCCCTCGCCGGTTCCCCCGCCCGCCGGTACCTGTTGCTGTTCTCATACTCGGTGTGGGCGCAGTCGGGCTGCGTCCACACGTTGAACTCGTAGTCGGCGGCGGGGAGAGCATTGGCGCGGGCGGCGGGGCCGCCCCCCGGCTCTGTAGGCCGCACCTGTTCCACGTGTGCCAGGTTCCCCGAGTCGAAGCGGGAGCTGAAGAGGAGACCCCCGCAGCGGATCTCCATGGCCCGGCAGGGCCGGGACCGGCATCGCCCCGGCACGGCCCCGGGACGGCCGGTACGGGCCGCCCGGCAACAGCAACGCGCGCGGCCATTGGCTGCCGCCCCCCAGCAACATGCCCGCCTATTGGCTGGCGCCTCGGCAACGGCCGCAGCGGCTCCTCTCGGCCACGCCCCTCTCGACCGCGCGCAGACCACGCCCCTTCTTGGCACGACCACGCCCCTTTATTCCCTGGCCACGCCCCCCCGAGCTCCGCGCCGGCACCGGCCCCAAAGGTGTGACCGGACACCGGGTGTGAATGGACAGCGGGGTGTGAGCGGACCCCGGGTGTGAACGGACACCGGGATGAGAATGGACACTGGGGTGCGACCAGACCTTGAGTGTGAAGGGACACTGGGTGTGACCGGACACAGGGGTGAGTGGACAGAGGGGTGTGAAGGGACACAGAGGAATGAATGGACACTGGGTTTGAATGGACACAGCGGTGTGAATGGACAGAGGGTGTGACTGGACACAGCAGTGTGAGTGGACACAGCAGTGTGAGTGGAGAGGGGTGTGTATGGACACAGTGGTGTGAAAGGACACTGGGTGTGAGTAGACAGAGGGTGTGAATGGACACAACCATGTGACCAGACACAGCAGTGTGAAGGGATGCTGGGTATGAACAGACACAGTGGAGTAAATGGCCACTGGGTGTGAGCAGACCCTGAGTGTGCAGGGACACAGCAGTGTGAAGGGACAGGGATGTGCACAGACGTGTACAAGGAGCAGAGGTGTGCACGGAGGCACGGACATCTGTACATGTCCACACGTGGGTGAGCACAGAGGCACACAGGTGCCCCTACACACACACCTGTAAGAACACAGGCACTCACAACCCCCATGCACGTCCACACAGCTGACACAAGAACACTGGCAGAGGCAGGGGTCAAACCTGAGACCTCCCCACTCCACACCAACACCCCACCTCCAGGGAAAACGCGTGGGGTGGCACCGCTGGGCACCAGCAGCTCCTTGGGCTCCTTTAAACCTCCCCAGCCAGAGCGTGTGGGGTCCAGCAGAGGCACTGCCCCTCCTGCTGTGGGTGGGAATGGGGGGTGCAGGGGGGTCTGGACAGCCCCTCCCCCCCCACCACGCACAGCCATCTTCAATAAGGAAGAAATAGAGAGCATATGGAGCAATTATAAGGAAAAAATAATAAAATAAATCAGTTCATTCATTGGTGGGAAGGGGTGGGAAGGTGAGGGGCTCCAGRTGTCCACYCCTGATCCTGTAAGCAGACACAACACAAGGGGATGGGGACCACCCACCCAGGGACAGCGGGACAGGGAAAGTCAAASCAGTCACAGGGTGTGGAAAGACCTGGATGTGTGTCAGCCCAGCCCCCAAAAAATAAACCTCCCCAAAAACCCCCGATTTGACCCAGAGTTCCTGTGGGCATTGCCCTTGACGCCTCTGTCCTGCATCCTGCTGCCCTCCGGACACTCCTGGGCAGCGGGAACACAGGGAGGCAGTGTGACCTCCAGAGAGCAGCTCAGTGTCCAGAAATCATGGCCAGGGCCCAGTCTTTGAGGGCCAGGGTGGCGTTCTGCAGGTAAAGCCAGGAAGAGTAGGTGAAGCTCATCAAGTGGTCCCTCAYGCACTCCCACGTCACGTCCCCGCTGGAAAAGCAAGAACAAGGGATTACAGGGGGGACTCAGAGCCACCAGGGATGAGTGACATGGGGGGTACAGGAGCCACACAGGCCCTGGGACTGCAGAGCAGGACTGGGGGACACCCCCAGCTGGCACAGGGAGAGACAACTGCAGCACCAAGGGCTGGAACCCCAGGGGGAGGGAGCAGAGCCCCAGGGAAGGGGGAGGCAGAGCCCCAGGGAAGGGGGAGGCAGAGCCCCAGGGAAGGGGGAGGCAGAGCCCCAGGGAAAGCACATGGCAGGGGCTGCTCACTTGCAGGAGTCGAGGCAGTGCTGCCAGCCCCGCTGCAGCAATGCAGCCAGGCCCTGCAGCAGTGGCAGCAGGCAGCTCCGCAGCAGGAACTGCAGCAGCTCCCGCATGCACTCAGCCAGGTGCAGCAGCCACTCGGGGAGCCGGTTCTGGAGCTGTGGGAGCAGAGACAGGGCCTGGGGTAAACACCAGCCCCTCCAGCACAGAGTCTGGGCACAGACAGTCTGGGCTCCTGGATACCTGTGGTGGTCCCATCTCACCCCTTCCCTTCTCCAACACCCTTGAGCTCTCCCCACATTCCCTCTTCTGCACTCAGCTGACAGGGCACCCACACTGAGACACTGATGTCACCCCACTGCCACCAAAACTGGCTTCTGGAGCACCAGGGAGTTTTCTGAGCCCTCTCCCTTCCACAGTCACTGGAAACAGCTGGAGTGGGCTGGTGCCACAGGAGGACAGATGGCATCAGAGACCTGCCATGGGGCTGTCCCTTTCCCAGAACCCCAGCACTGGGGGCTGTATGTCATCTACTATAGATATACTAASCCAGCATCCTGCTGGCAGCAGCAGCAAACGTTACCATCCTCCTTCAGGCCACTCCCTGTACCCCCCTGATACAGATTTCCCGGTCCTACAAGCCCTGCACTGGCATTCCTTGTSTCCTCCAGCCCTGGGAGCCCCCACTCACCCAGTCACTGAGCCAGGGCAGGCTGCCATGGAGCCAGGAGAGCAGGGAGCAGCACTGCTGGGACACATCCCGGGCCACCTCCCCGCTCGTCTCCCAGAGCAGCTTCAGCTGTGGCCACAGGATGGACACAGCCACGGAACCGTGGTGGGCCAGGCTGTGCTCCAGCCACCTGCAAGGGAGTCCTCACATGAGGGCACTGCTGCCTCGTGGCACCAGTGACACCCAGAGAGAGCACATGGGCACGGAGCTGCCACCAGAGTGAACAGGGGAGAGTTCCACTCTGAGCCAAAAGTGCTYCCAGGCAGAGCTGGGACACAGCTCCTGCCTCCCTCCCAAGCCCTGCACAACAGCCTCCCCCTCCTCGCCCCAGCCACCCAGCCACCCAGGTGTCACACACCTGTAGCCYTCCAGGCAGCCCAGGGACACCTTCTGCCAGGCCAGCTGGGAGGCRGGCAGGACGCCGGAGGAGCGCAGCAGCCGAGCACAAGAGGAGGCTGCAAGAGACAAGTGAGYTCCCTGAGTGGYCCCTGGCTGCAGGGACACGTGTCTGTGTGTCCCCAGGGACTCTGTGGGGACACACGGCTCGAGCTGTGCTGTGCAAGTCCTTGGGAGATGCTCCAGGAGGGGACAGAACCCCCAGAGCAGGGAGAGCCTCCCAAAGGGGAACAGGCAGGGGGCATTCTGCCTGCAGTGCCTGCATCCCCCAGGGCCCCCCAGCTGGACAGATGGACAGGCCCCACTGCTCACAGCAGCCAAAGCACAAAGGCAGCGATATGCAGGGGCTTTGCTCAGGGGAACAGCCACAGGAGTGACCCCAGGGAGGAGGATCACTCCTGAGCAAGGGGAAAAAGCCTCAGGCTTGGGACAGGGAAGGTTTAGGTTGTAAACAAAATCCAGTTTCTTCATAGAAAGGGCAGTGCAGGGCAATGGTGGAGTTCCCATTCCTTGGGGGATTTAAAAGCTGCGTGGATGTGGCACTTGTGGGGACGCAGGATAGTGTCCTGTGGTGGCCTTGGCCATGCTGGGGGATGCCTGCTGCTCCCAGAGGATTTTTCCTGGGTTATTCCGTGGCTCCCCACCATACCCTGGAAGGAGCCATGTGTCTGCACGTCRTGCAGGAAGAAGCCAGCGGCGAGGAGCAGCAGGAGGAGCAGCAGCCGTGACCAGGGGAAGCCCCGGCCCTTCATCTTGTGCAGCAGCTCCTGCATGGGAGGACAAGGCCCTGTCACTGTCACTGTCACTGCAGGGTGCTGACACCAGGGAGGCCCCAGCACAGCCCCTCCAGCAGCACCCAACCCCCACTTCCCAGCCGGGACAGGGACATCTGCTGAGCAGCTGGGGTTGGACAGGGACCAGCACATCTGTCCCCAGCGTGTCCTCTGTGCCTCTGCAGGGCCCTGACCCAGCACGTGGCAGCAGCAGGAGGGGGCAACCAGAGCGTGGAGATGGATGGGCCCCTGCCTTGSAGGGATGGYCCCTGAATGGAATTTGATGAGCCCCTCTCACCCCTCCCCAGCAGAGATAACCCTTAGATGAGGCTGTTCTCTCTGCTCACGGAGAGTGCCCACCATGCTCTGATCTCCCCATGCAGATCCTTTCTCACCCATCGGTGTTTCCCCTCTGGTACCAGCCTGGCTTTCCCCATAAACAGCCCAGCTCCTGCCCAGTTCCCAGGGAGCTGCCATCCCTGGCCACCCTTCACAGGGTGCTGGGCAGTGCAGCCACCCCTGTGCAATGGCCACACGTCTGTCCTGTCCCTGTGTCCCTGAGTCAGCCCGGGAGAACCCCACAAGGCCGAGCTGGAATCACTGCTGAGAGCTGAATCCCAGCAGGCACAGGCTGAGCCTTGCAGAGGTGACCCTGCAGCCAGAGGAGTGCCCAGAGCCCCGGGAGGGTGTGTGCTGTGAGACCTCTGTCTCTGGGAAGGCTGTGGCACCTGGGGTGGCACTAACAGACCCTGTGGGTCACCCACAGCAGAGCCCCAGCACAGAGCTGAGATCTGGCCCTGGGCAGTGCCTGCCTGTCCCATCCTGTCCCTCACCTTGCAGGCGGCGTCACAGGCGGCCACATCCTGGTCCCCTCCTGTCCCTTTGGCCGCCAGCTCCTCGTTTGTCACTTTGAAGGAGCGAACCGTTTCCTGCAGCGACTGCTGCACCTTGGGGACAGCASGAGCTGTGTCAGGACCTCCAGGTCCCCACASAYCCCCTGAGCTGCCACCAGGAGGGTGCCYGCAGGTCCCACGGGGACGTGGCCAGCTCAGGGAGCTGTCACAGCAGCACGGGGACACTCTGCCACCCCACAGGTGCCCCCGTGCCACAGCTCACCCCTACCTTCTTGCTGCTGCTCTCCCAGGACTCCAGGAGGTGGTTCAGCAGCAAACTGAGGGGAAGGAGAACATGGGGCTTGGTCAGGAGCTCCCAGAAGGAATTCAGGTGCCCCAAAGGTTCTGCAGGTGAGCATTGGCCCCACCTGGAGCTGCAGTCTGCACTGACCTGGACTGAGCGAGGTGTTTGGTGTAGAGCTGCCTCCAGACGCTGAAGCTCAGGGGGTCCAGGCTCAGGCACTGGCTCAGGGAGGTCAGGAGCTGGGAGGGGACACAGCAGGTTCCCAGGTTACATGTGACCCTCCCTTGGCTCACCAGACACCCCCTGCCCCTGGCTGTACCCCAGCACAGCCACATCTCCCACAGGCAGCTCCTGAGGCACCAACAGAGCTGCAGCACCCCCTGCCCACAGAGAGGGGTGGRACTGGATGGTCTTCAAGGGCCCTTCCCACCAAACCACTCCCTGATGTGATGMCTCCCATCCCCTGGGAGCAGGCAGCACAACCCCTGCCCTGCCATCACCATCCTCTGACAGCACAKGTCCATCCTGCCATCCCTCCACGGGACCACCACAGCCAGCCCCYGCCCCCCTGCCCGGCTCACCTCCTTCTTCATGGCAGGAGGGCAGGCRGGCGTGGCCCGGGACAGGAAGGAGGGGAAGTAGGTGTGCAGGGCTGCCTCGGGCCGGGCGCCCAGGGCCAGCACCTTCAGGCGGGGGTAGAGGCGGCGCAGCTGCTCCTGCAGGCTGGGGGAGAGCACAGCGCTGCTGAGGGCCAGTGGGGCACACAGGGGGCACAAAGGGGACACAGAGGGCACGCCCCGTGGCAGGGCTGTGCCTGCATGGATCAGGGTACCTGGGGGACAGCGAGTTGTTGGGCATGAAGGCGAAGTCCAGGAGGGGGAAGAAGTCCTTGGGGCCGAGCATGCCAAAGCCTTTGGTGAGGTTGGGGTGCATCCTGCAGAACAGAGCGCTGAGCTGCAGCAGGCCTGGCACCCCTGGTCCCTGGGAACCAGTGGGACACGGGGTGTCACTCACATCAGCAGCCGGTCCAGGTAGGAAACGGCGTACGGTGACAGGGACTTGATGCCGAGCACTGGGAGCATGACACCGAGCCACACTGCAGGGAGASAGGGGCACRAGGGCTCTGCCTGGGCTGTCCCTAMACTGGGACCACCCAGCACCTGTGGGAACCCTAAAAATCCCCTCAGGGAAACYTCCAGGCTCTGCCCTAGAAGGATTTACCACWGAGTKCTSTGCCTGGACTGACAGAGGAGATTCCCCCATGGTGCCTGCAGAASCACTGCCAATCTCCCCTGGATTGCTGCCCTCACTGGTCACTGAACCCTGCCCACCCCAAYTGTTCATCCCCCATCCCCTCCATGGGCTGCTGCCCTTTGTCTGCCCCTGAGCCCTCAGACCATTGGCCACTGAGCCCCCACTGAACCCCTGAGCACCACATGGGCTGTGCCTKCTGCCCCTGATCCCTTCAGCCTGCTGGGATAAACCTCTGCTGGAACACATC
>CADDXX010001183.1:47322-58958 GCA_902810485.1 Alauda arvensis | reverse complement strand
GCGGCGCTCACGGGGGAATGGGTCGGGCACAAGTGTCTGTCTGCAGCTACTGATGCACAACTCACACAAATTGTAAAGTTCCGTTCAAATCTGGAGAAATCCTTTCCCCCTCTGAGCTGGATTTTCCCATCCGGAGGCAAAGACGAGGTGACGCTGCTCACCCAGGGGTGCGAGAGACGGCGCCTTTCACACCCAACGCCACAAAGCGTCTGGGTCTGCGGCACCGAGGCCAGAGGGGGTCGGGCTTTGGGACAAGCCCATGAACATCAGCAGTCTGGGGGCTGAGTTCCCCTAACTCCTGCTCCAGTCTGTCCCGATGGCTTTGGCTTTCTCTTTGGGGGGATTAGAGTGGTAAATTCGAATTGGCAATAACCCCTTCAGTGCAGCCCAATTTCTTCCCCTTCTCATTTTTCCTTCTGTCCAAGCTCAGCCCGTCCTGCCTGTAACCCACACCCTGATACTTTTGGAGGGCTGTTAATCCCAAGTCAGGACCTTGTCCCTGAAATACACCTTGCCTTCTGCCTCTTCGCTGCCCCTGACAACAGATCTGGTCATTTCTTTGGGCTCTTCTCTTTTATTTCTTCCCACCGTTACAGGCATCCCTCGGGAAATGCCCATCCCCTCTGCTCCTTGTCTTTGGGGGAGTTTCTTTCCTACACCTGGCAGGGACTGGCGACAAGCGTGGTGTCAAACAGCATCGTGCTTCCTTCTATAGCCGGGTCTCGATCCGTTTGGGACCTGGATCCGTTTGGGATCGGGATCCGTTTGGGACCGGGATCCCTTTGGGACCCGGATCCCGGGCCGGAGGGTGGGGGGGAGAAGGGAAGGTCCGCCGTGCCGCCAGGTGGCGCAGTCCCGAGGGAGGAGCACACGCTGGGTTCAGGAGGGGGCGTGGCCATGCAAATCACAATGGATGGGGGCGGTGCCGTGCCCGGGGGCGCGCGCTGTGGGGGCGGTACTATGGGGCGTGTGTATGCAAATGAGGTGTCCCCGCGCGGCATGCCGGGACACAGCCCGCGCACTGCCCACGCTGCCCTCGCGTGTCCGCGGGCGCTGCGCGGGCCGGGCCGTGCGGGCCGGGCCGCGGGTTCGGGGCGGGCGGGGCCGGGGCCGGGCGTGGGGTGTGCGTGTGTTGTGTGTGGGTAGGGCGGTGTGGGGCGGGGTGTGGGTGGCGCGGTGGAGCATACTTACCTGGCAGGGGAGACACCATGATCAGGCAGGTGGTTTTCCCAGGGCGAGGCTCATCCCTTGCACTCCGGGTGTGCTGACCCCTGCGATTTCCCCAAATGCGGGAAACTCGACTGCATAATTTGTGGTAGTGGGGGACTGCGTTCGCGCTCTCCCCTGGTCWTGGCGGTTCAAAAACAGACTTWAACAATTATTCAGTGCTACAGCAATAATAGSTAAGGCAGATATAATCTGCWACTTCTTGTTTAGCTCTTACATCGATGCTTGCTCAGACCATTTACTGCTCCAATGAATCAGGACGCGAGCATTCCCGCACCCCGCTGAATCCCGCCCCGGCCAAAGCAGCCGCAGGTGTCAGAGCCGCTCCGGACTTTTATAGCCCCAAWTAACCTCTGAACGAATTGGTTACCCAGTTTCTCAACCTGGCCCTCGTCACACGCTGTGGTCCCAGAGCCTCYGCCCGGGTCGACTCCAGGTTCCCACCCTCGTGCCGAGGGTCTGCCAGCACAGAGGAACSCCCAGGCCAGGAAGCAAATCCAAGACCTTGCGGTGACCCCCAGCAGAGGCAGGACGCGGTGTTACCACACGAGTTTATTTAAATAAAACCGAACACAGATGCAGCGTTGCGACTGGAGTGATGGACCAGACAAGCAATGCGACAGGGACATGGCAGCCAGGGCGGGYGGGCGCTGCGAGCCYTCACGGTGACCCACCCCAGCCCCTGTGGGGGCCACAGGCGAGAGGAGAGGGCCCGCTGCCATTCCATGCCATGGTGGGGACAGGCTCCCTCTCCAGGACCCCCGTGGCTGCAGGTGTCCCCCGCTGCCATGGCCAGACTGGGCTGGGGTTTCCTTTTCATCATCCCTGGAACCGGAACCAACATCTCTCTCCTCTGTTCCACGGCCTCCCACTCCAAGGGGCTGCCGGGCCGGCACTCAACTCTGCCATGGGGGTCCTGGGGCCCTGAGGGTCCCGCAGGGTGAGCAGCACACGGCACCCCGGGCCAGCCCCCGAGGACCCGGTGTTCCTTCTCACTCTCACCGCGGGCAGGCAGGACACCGGGGGGGATGTGGCACTCGCTCACACCAGGGGGACGACAGAAATAAATATGGGGAGGGGGTGGCACAGGCAGGCCCCAGCACGGGGCCAGAGCCCGCCCCCGGCCCCAGCCCCGGCCCCGGCGCAGCCGCGCTCCTCGCCCGAGGGATGTCGGCTGGTTATGGAGATGTGGGATCCCCCGGGGCTGCCGGAGACCACGATGGCGGTGACAGTGCGGGGCGAGGCGCGGGCTCGGACCTCCAATGTCTATGGTGGGGGGCGGCGCGGGGGCGCGGGCGCGGGCCGGGGCTAGTACTCGTCCTGGTCCTCTGGCGGCTGCTCCTCCAGCTTGTCGTCCTCTGGTGGGGCAAAGCCCTCCTGCGGGGAAACACGGCAGCTGTCAGCACAGCGGGGGCACAGGTGGGCACGGCAACCTCCACCCGGTATGACATGAGGGCTTTGGCAAGGCCCTACCCCCTCCTGGCACCCCGCGGGGTGAACATGGCCGTGTGGGGGAAGGGAGTCCCTCCTCTCCCAGGGAAGTGCAGAGAGCAGGGTGACAGGGACATGGCTCCCAGGGGCGTGCCGAGGTGCCCCGCCCTCACCTCCGTGGCATAGAGGACGCTGACGATGCCGGTGATGATGGGGCTGTTCTCGTTCTCGTGCTCCTGGCAGATCAGCTCAATGTCCCGCAGTTTGCTGAAGTAGAAATCCCGCTCCTTCTCCAGCCCATCCACTGTCAGCTTCAGGTCCATCAGCTGTGGGAGGGGGAAGCGGCCAAAACCTTCAGCCCCCCAGTCCCACAGTGGCCGCCCCCCTCCCCTGGCAGGGCAGCCCTCCCTACCTGCTGGTTGAGCTCCAGGATCTGTGCGTCAGCCTCGGTGCCGCCGTTGCGGGTGGCGGGGGAGTTTCTCCGTAGGATGCCGCTGGGCACGTTGCCGATGCGGGCTGGGTTCGGGGTGTTCTTGGGGCCCGTGGGGGAGGTCCTCTGGGGGACTTGACAGCACACGGGGACCAATGGGTTAATGCCAGCCGGGGGGGGCTGCCAGCAGGGACCCCCCCTACATTGTGTGGGGGGCAGCGGTGGGCAGCAAGGGCAGGCAGAGCCACAGCTCCAGGCTCTCCCAATTTCAGCCTCCCCCCTGCCTCAGTTTCCCCTGGAAAATCTTGCCCCCAGCCCTCCAAGGGTGCTCGTRGCTTGTCTGGGGTTCAGCATGAGATGTGAGGAGGTCCCAGACCTTGACAGCTCCCACCGGGAGCCCGCAGTGCCCACGGGAGCTGCACGGTGGTGGCACACAGCACAGGGGGGTGGCGGCCAAGGAGGCTGGGGGCACAAAGCACCCCCAGCCCAGGCTGAGCAGGCAGATGGAGGCAGCCCAGATCCCTGCTCCTCGGCCGTGTCGGTGCCCTGCAGACCCCCCCGTCCCCCCGGTCGCAGCAGGCAGGCAGCAGAGCGGGGCGCAGGCAGGGGACAGGGGGACGCCTGGCCACGGCCAGCGTGCCACGGGGTGTGGAGGGCGGGGGGCAGCGCTCGCTGGGGGGCCCCGGACATTACCTGCAGTGCCAATGGGTTTCTTGGGTTTGTTGTAGATGTGATCACCTGGGTTAGGGGGGGGCGCGACGTCCTGGCCCTGCCGCGCCAGCAGCGGGTTGTACTCCTTCCCGTCGTAGTTGGCGTCAAAGAACTTCTTGAACCACTGGATGAACTCAAAATTGTCCTGGAACTTGCCCTTCACCAGCCGCTCCACGGCGATGATCTGGGGGGACACGGAGGGGCTGGCAGGGCAGGGACACTGGCACAGAACAGCAGGAACCCCGGCGGGGCAGCCTCCCACAGGGCAGCCCCCGCCGTCCCCGTGGACCTACTTTGTCTACTCCCATCTTCTTGAAGGCAGCCTGCAGCACCTTGAAGTTGTGGATGTACTCGTGCTCCAGCTTGGCCTGGAACTTCACCTTGCGCAGGTGCACGCAGCCGGGGAACAGCATGTCCATGAACTGGCAATAGGCAGCCCCTGCGCCGGCCCATGCCACGGTCAGGGGGGCTGGGGGCACCCTGAAAACACCCCCCAGGTCCCCCACACCGCACCACGAGCCCACCTGAGCAGAGCTGCTCGATCTTGGTGTAGTTGAGCTGCAGGGAGTCGTTGACCCAGGCCAGCATGTCATGGCGGCTCAGGTTCTCGCTGGTCACCGACGTCGAGTACACATTGACGGCCATGCCCCAGCTGCCAAGAGACAGGGGTCACACCAGCCCCCCAGGGCACTCCAACCCCACAGGGCATGGGGATCCGGGGCATCCATCCCACCCAGACCCCAACACCAGGGCACTGGGACCCAGGGTGTCCATCCCACCCAGACTCTGACACTGGGGCCAGCGGGATCTGGGGTGTCCATCCCACCCACACTCTGACATTGGGGGGCACAAGGACCCAGGGTGCCCATCCCAGCTGTGCTCCAACACCAAGGGACAGCAGGGCCAGGCTACCACGGTGCAATCTGTGGGACCCCCCACTCCAGCTGTATCCCCAAGGTTGGCAGGGAGGCATGAGGGCCCCCAGAAGCCCCAGTGTGGCCCATCTAGCCAGGTGGACCCCTGCCCTGAACAGGGGGAGCCAGGTTTGGGGTATTGCAGGGAGCAACATGTGGATACAGTGCAGGATGTGGCTCAGGGGGAAGGGGTCCCAGGATGCAGACACTGCTGAGGGGATGCAGGCACTGCTGAGGGCACTGCCCCTGTGCCACGGGGCTGCTGCCCTGTGTGAGCCCATGGGGCTCCTGGGGGCTGCTGCCCATAAGCAGCTTAGGGCCCCCCTCTCTGGCCCCCGGTGCTGCCTAATCTGCCGGGGCCAGGATCGGGATCGGGGTCCATTAGAGCAGGGCTTAGAGGGGCAACATCTGCCGGCAGGCAGCCTGTGCCCAGATGGCTGGGGGCTCCAGGACCCCCTGGCTGCAGTCCCAGCATGGCAGAGCCCAGCGAGCCCCACGGCAGAGTGGGGGGCACTGAGCCCCAATCTCACTGTCCTGCACAAAAYGCTTCAGTGCAGCGACCGCCGAGCGGCCCTGCTGCCCCTCCCCGGGGCTGGGGGTCCCGGTGCCCCCGCGGCCCCCCCGCACAGCAGCGGCGGCAGCGGCGCCGTTAATCCGCTTCCCTCCTCGGCGAGGGGGGCCGCGGGCCCGGGCCAGCTGCCAGGCGGGGGCTGGTGGGGGGGGGCAGCTCCCCGAGCCCCCCCTCCCGTGCCACAGCCCGGGGGAACGAGGGGGGACACTCCCAGCGCACATCTGTGCCCTGGGGGCGCAGCGCTGGGGGCCTGTGGGGCGCTGCCACCCCGGGGTGCTGTCACCCCCCCGGGGCCCGTTTGAGGGGCAAAAGGTGCCGGTGGCCGCAGTGCCCCCACGCTCGGGCACAGCACCGCTGTGACTCAGCACCGGCGATGTCGCACGGCTGTGGCCGCTCCAACCCCCCCCCGGCAGCTGAGTCCATCCGTTCCCTGCCGCTGCCGGGACCCCCGGGACCCCCGTCCCACGCCGCCGTGGTACCGCACGCAGCCGCGGGGGGGTTCGGTATTTTTAGCCACCACCGCAGCAGCTGGAAGCGAGGCCCCCGCGCCGCCGCCGCCCCCGGCACGGCGAGGTGCGCACCGACCCGCTCCCGGCACCGGCCGCACCAAAGCCCGTCCCGCGCCCGTTCCGCGGCACCGGGSTGCGGGCAGGGGTCCCCGGCAGGGCTCTCCCCACCCTCCCCCCTCGCCTGGCTCCGGCAGCGGAGCTGAGTCATGCGCGGCGCTGAGCCAGAGCCACGCGCACTGCGGTGCCGCGGCTGCCGGTGCCGCCGCGCCGGGCACGGGGCTGCGGCGGGGGCGGCACGGGGCCGGGGCTGCCCGCCCGGCCCGGCGAGGAGCAGCTGACACCCCCCTGCCACGGCCGGCCCTTCCCCAAATACCCGGGGCAGCTGCCGGCAGAGCCGAGGCAGGAGCCCGGGCGAGCCGCGGGGCCGCGCCGTGCCCCGGATGAGCGGGGGGGATGCCCGTGGGGCCCGGCACGGCCGCCCGGGGCTCCGGGGCATCCCGTGCCTGTGGGGCACCCCGGGGGGACGGGGCAGGCACCCCCAGATTCCCCGCCGGGATGAGCTGGGGTGTCACCGCGCCAGCCGCACCTCGAGCCCCGCACACGCCGGCACACGTGAGAGCCCGGGGGCGAACCCTGACACGCGGGGAGCGCCCCGAGCCACACGGAGAGCCCTGACACGCGGAGAGAACCCTGACCCCGCCGGCAGCACCTTGACCCACCGGGAGAACCCTGACCCCGGCAGGCACCGGCGCGCCCCGCTGGCGGAGCGGGGACGCCGCCCGGGGCCGCGGTGCCACCCAGCCCGTCCCGTCCCCACCCTCCCAAACGCCSTGCGAGCCCCCGGCGCAGCGCCGAGCACGCCCCGGTGTAATGACAGGGCAGCCAGGGCCTGCGGCAGCCTCCGACCCGCGGCCGCCCCGACGCCGGGTGATGGATGGACGCGCCCAGGGCCGGCAGCCTCCGGCCCAGCCGGTTTGCCGCCGGCTCTTGCCAAGAAAAAAACCGAACGAAAATAAGAATTCAGCCCGGATTCCCGGCAGGCCGTGAGGAGAGGGGTTGTTGCCGGGCGCCCGGCCAGGCGGGGGACGCTTACCGCTGCATTTTAATTGTCCGGCCAGGAGCTGCTAATCACGGCCCGACGGCCACCGAAGCCCCGGGCGTGCGTCCGTGCCCGTCCCGCGGCGCTGCCGGGGCGCACGCAGAGGTCGTCCGGGCCCGGTCCCACGGCGCAGCCCCCCCGGCCGCTGTGCCCAAACAAACGGGAGCAGAGTGAGGCCGTGAGGTGCCAGCGCGGCGGCCGAGGGCGGCACCGACGGCGGGCACCGGGAGCCGAGCGGCGCGTCGGTGCCGGCCCGGCAGCACCGCGGTGCCGGTGCGAACTGGGCTGCTGCGACTGGCGGGTTCTATTTTGGGAGCCGTCCCGGTGGCTTCTCAAGTGACAAACACGCGAGGGGGGTGGCAGACAGCCCGGCGGGGGCCGAGAGCCGTGCGGAGCCGCCGCGGGGCTGCCGGGGATCTGGCAGCGGGGCACGGTGGCCCGGGTGCCGACAGCGGGGGCCGCTCGCCCACGTCCCCCCCGGGTGCCCCCCAGAGCAGAGCATCCCCCCACCCCGAGCAGAGCAGCCCCGTGCCACAGCCCGCGCTGTGGCGGGCGCAGGTGGGTTTGTCGAGGGCGGGCAGCGCCCAGCTTCGCACCGGCTCCATCCCCAGCTCCGTACCGGCTCCGGCCCCGGCACCCTTCCCCGGTTCCCGGCGGCGGTGCCCGTTCCCGGTCCGCGGCGAGGCAAACCGGCCGTTCACGCACCGGGAGCTGGCGGCTCCCGGCGGCGATGCTCGGGGCGCAGAGCGAGAGCCCGACCGCGCAAATCCCCCCGCCCCGCTCGGCTCCCGCTAACCTAAATAACTCGGTACGGCGGCGGGAGCATGTGCAGAGCGGAGCCCTCCCCCCCGCTCCTGAAATATTAATGCCGCGGGATGAGCCGAGCCGAGCCGGGAGAGCCGCGCTGGGTGGGGGAAGCGCTCGCATCCCCGGCCGGGACGAGGCGCCCGTGACGGCGCAGGGCTGTCCCCAGAGTGTCCCCACACGCGTGGCGGGACACACCGCAAGCGCTCACGACATGCCCAGGACCCCAAGTCACCCCGTCAGAGGGGCCGGCTCCGTGTGCCCGACCGCGGCGCTCGGGAAGACCCCCGGCAGGAGACGGGACTGGATATCYCGGGAGTGGCGGGGGAGCGCAGGGAAGGGCCCCGGCCCCATCCCGACACGCACGCGTCAGTGACACCGTCACCTCGCCGGTGACACCACTGCACCGGTGACACCGCCGCCGCSGTGCCGCCATCAGTCCGAGCACCGAGAGCGCGTCACGCTCGGTGTGTGCCGGTGACAACCACCTGCCGCTCTGTTCCGACACGGCGGCATCCCGGGAGCATCACCCGCAGCGGGACGGGACCGGAGGCACCGCCASTGCCCGAGCGGCGGCGGCCCGGGTCCCACGGGACCCCCCGACACCGGGGGTCTCCCGGTAGTGCCAGGGCCCCGGCGATGGCCGGTGCTGGCGGCGATGCCCGGGTCGGTGCTGCGCTGTGCCGGTGCCGTGCCATGCCGGGCCCGYTCCGTACCGGGACCGCACCGGGCCATGCCCGCGGGAGCGGCCGCCGCTGAGTCAGGCCGGGCCCMGCCGCCACCGGCCCCGCGGGACCGCTCGGCCTCGCCGCTCAGCCCAGACCCGTCCGCGGCCCGGCTACAACCGCTCCATCCCCGGCGTTACCGGACGAACCGGCCCCCCCTCACGTCCGGACGCTCCATCCCCGGAGGCCCCTCGCCCCTCTGGCCTCGCTTGTCCAGCCCCGTTCCCGGCCCGGCCCCGCCGCTCCATCCCCGAAGGCCCCGCGGCGCCCCTGGCCGGTCCTGCCGGGCGGCGGCGGCCGGTGCGGGGATGCCGGTGATGTCGGCAGCGCTGCCCGCCCCCTTCCTTGCCCCCGAGCGGAACCGTCGCGCTCACCGTTCGGCCGCGGCCGCCGCCGCTCCAGTGACCCCACTCCGCTGCTCCGGGACCGGGACCGGGACCGGGCCGGAACCGCACGGACCGACCGCGCCTGCGCCGCCCCCCCCGCGGGCGGTGCCAACCGCCCCGCCCCGCCCCCGCTGCCATGGCAACGGGCGTGACCACGCCCCCTCCGCGCTGAAATGGGCTGGCCACGCCCCCACACAACCTCGGCAATCGGCCTGACCACGCCCCTCCCTGTTGCCATGGCAACGCGCCTGGCCACGCCCCCTCCCGCCATGACAACAGACATGGCCGAGGACCTCTGTCGCCATGGCAACTGGTCCGACCAGCGCCCCCTGGTGGCAGAGAGCGGCTCCTGCACCTCCCGGACCCCACGGGAACCCCCATAAACACCCCCAGACCCCTCGGGAACCCTCCTAAACACCCCCAGACTCCTCGGGAACCCCACTAATCACCCCCTAAACACTCACAGACCCCTGGGGATCCCCCCTAAACACCCCCAGACCACCCCTCAGGGCTCCCCTAAACACTCCCCAGACCCCTCGGGGAACCTCCCCTAAATACCCCCGGCACCACCCCCCAGACCCCTCAGCGACACTCCCCGGGACCGATCTCTGACCCTTCAAGACTCTTCCTGAGACCCCCATCCACATCCCCAGGACCCTCTAAAAACGCCCGAGCCTCTCCCGGGATCCCTCCGGGACCTCTCCAGGACCCCTTCGCGGTTCTTCAAGGCTTCCCTCGGGACCTCCTCGGGGACCACTGCAGGGCCCCTCTGGGATGTCCCCAGGGACTCTCCTGAGATCCCCTGGGGACCACTGCGAGCTTTCTCTCTGAGCCCCCCGTGCCCCAAATTATCGTGGGACACGTGGGACCCCGCTGTGACCAGGGGACACCCAAAGCCCTTGTGACACACCGAAGAGACCCCAGAGCCTGTTCAAGGCCTCCAAGATCCCCCATCCCCCCTGCACCCACCTGTGTTTGTGCATCTGAGCAGAGGTGTCCACGTGGTGACAGGGCCAGCTCTGTGACCCCCTTTTCTTACCATGTCCCCCACACGTGTCCCACTTGTGTCCCCGTGCATCCACACATGTCCCCAAAACTTCATGCATGTCCCATGTCCCCTTGTGTCTCCACATCTCCAGGTGTATCCCCACACATGTCCTCCCTGTGTCCCCAGGTATGCGTGTGTGTGTCCCCACACCTGTCCTCCCTGTGTCCCCATGTATGTGTGTGTGTGTTCCCATGTCTCCCCTGTGTCCCTATACCTCCCCCCATGTCCCTGTGTCCCCCCATGTCCTGCCATGTCAGGGCTCTTTCTGCTCCCAGTGCCCTCCTGGGACCTGCTCACCCCCCCGTGTTGTGACCGTGGGGTCCTCACCCCTGACCCCAATCCCAAATCCCAAATCCCAGCCCCCCCGTGCCCCCAGACCCCAAGGAGGCCAGGCCAGGCCAGGCGCTGTGAACGGTCTTTAATGAGCAAACAACGGACGGCATGTTCCTAAATCGGCCGTGCGGGACCGCCCGGGGGGACACGGGACCCCCCCCAGGTGCCCACCGGCCCCCAAACACCTACAGGGACCTACAGGGGGAGGGCACAGGGGACACGGGGGGGCGAGGAGGGGGCAAGAGGGGTGGGGACACCCCCRATAGCACCAGGGGGGAGAGGGGCCACACACACACACACGGACCCCCGTGGGCAGCAGTGCTGGGGACCTGGCAGGGCCTGACACAGGTGTCACAGAGATGGGACACTGGGACACACGTGTGCAGGTGTGCCGACACCTGCCCAGGGGGTGCACATGTGTGTGCAAACAGCCCGCTGGGCCTGTGCAGGTGTGGCACACTGTGTGACACAGGTGTGACACAGGTGTGTGCTATGGACACTGCACTGAGCCTATGCAGGTGTGACACCCTGTGTGACACAGGTGTGTGCTGTGGACACTGCAGAGAGTCTGTGCAGGTGTGGCACACTGTGTGACACCGGTGTGACACAGGTGTGTGCTATGGATGCTGCACTGAGCCTATGCAGGTGTGACACGTGTGACACATATGTGACACCCGTGTGACACCACTCATTCGGGGCTGGGGGAGCTCGGGGTGGGGAGGATGGGGGTGTGTGGGGATGGGGAAGTGCAGGGATGGGGATGGGGGTGCAGGGATGGAGCAGAGATTTGACGGGGGCAGAAATGGGGGTCAGGGAGGGGGGCTGGTGACAGGGGTCAGGGATGGAGATCAGGTAAGGGATGGGGGAGAAGAGATGGGAATGGGGGGCTGGGGTGGAGGGATCGGGATGGAGATGGGGGTTCAGGTGCAGGGATGCCAGTGGGGGAGTGCTGATGGAGATGGGGGCCAGGGATGGAGACTGGGCTCAGGGAGGGCAGGACAGCAACAGGGATATGGTGATGGAGGGGGGCAGGAACGGGGATCAGCATGGTGTGAGGGTTGGGGATGGGGATCAGGATGGTGTGTGGGTTGGGGATGGGGTTCAGGAACGGGGATCAGGATGGTGGTGTGGGTTGGGGATGGGGATCAGGATGGTGTGTGGGTTGGGGATGGGGTTCAGGGATGGGGATCAGGACGGTGTGTGGGTTGGGGATGGGGCTCAGGATGGTGGTGTGGGTTGGGGATGGGGTTCAGGGATGTGGCAGGCTGGGGCAGGAAGGGTTGGGGGGGTCCCTGCGTCTCCCCTACGCTAGTGACACAAACCACTTCAGAGTATTTCCACGTGATGCACAAACAAGTCAAAAATTCACTGATCCAAATCCAACGTGCAAACAGAAAAGGGCCGGGGGGCGCACCCACTGCCCCCGGCCCTCCGCGGCCCCCGGCCCC
>CADDXX010001182.1:1954-81264 GCA_902810485.1 Alauda arvensis | reverse complement strand
GAGCTGCCAGATCATCACCCACCAGCGCATTCACACCAGGGAGAGGCCTTATGAATGTCCCAAGTGTGGGAAGAGATTCAACCAGATCTCTCACTTGACCCAACAGAACCACTGGTAAGGGAAGCCCTGCGAGTTCCCCGAGGCTGGGAAGGCTTTGTGGGCTGCTCCAACTCCATCCCCCACGGGAGGATCCGCGTTGGATGATCCCCAGTGACCCCTGTTGGGCAGAGCCCAGATGTCCATGTCACGGGTGATTCTCCCGTTGGAGAGCTTTCTTTCCCTTCTCCCTTCCCTGCTGTGATTTGGTTGGTAATAAATTCACTCCCTGTGCCCAGGCTGTGTCTTGGTTGCGTCCGTGCCGGTGATCGGGGTGGGATCTCTCCCGATTCTTCTTTCAACGCCTGGGCCTCTCCTCAGCCAATCAGAGAGGTAAAAAAAATATTGAGCTAATCAGAGCCCGCAGTGTCCTCAGTTGCCAGGCAGACCCCCAGCGCCCAACGCTCCTCACCTGGACTCCACCCGCGCCCCGCCCTCACTTCCCGTGGCCCCCGCCAGAGGAATTCGGGGAGCGGGGAGGTGTCAGAACCTGCCCAGCGCTGGCCRTGGGGCGTGTGGCGGCAGCCGGGGCCCGACTGGTGGCACTGGTGGTGCTGGGAGCCTCCTTGGTTGCGGACGCTGAGCTCTCAGGTGATCAGGAGGGGCGGGAAGGAAAGTGGTGGGAGGGTGGGAACGGTGGGGCGTGGAGGGAAAAGGGGGAAGTAGGACCCTCAAATTGATGTTGTGGGGGGCGGGTGGTGCTGGCAACTGAGGAGGGGTGCTGGCGAAAGAGGGAGGAAAGTATGGAGAAGGGTGGAAAACAGGAAATGGGACCGCGGGAAGAAGGGTCCTACAAGGGTTAGCATGTGGAGCATCAGAGGTGCAGAATGGGGATTCGGGGTGGCCCTCTGAGCTCTTGGCTTGCTGTGGGGTGCTGGGAGCTGCTGGTGGGGCACCTCTTGATCTCTTACGCACGCACAGGGGTGTTCCAGGAGATGGTTAAGTCCGAGTGTTACTTCATTAACGGCACCGACCGGGTGAGGTTTGTGAAGAGATTCATCTACAACCGGGAGCAGTACGTGCACTTCGACAGCGACGTGGGGCTGTTTGTGGGGGACACCCCCTATGGGGAGAAGGTTGCCAGGTACTGGAACAGCGACCCGGAATGGATAGAGTATAGACGGGATGCGGTGGACAGGCACTGCCGGCACAACTATGGGTTGTCCACCTCGTTCCTCGTGCAGCGCAGAGGTGAGTGTGGGGCAGAGTGTGTCCCCTCAGGCCCTGCCCTGGGAATGACCCTGGAGCCCCTCAAAACCTCCCTGGGAATCACCCCAGAGCCCTCAGCCTTCCTTGTGCCCATGCCCCTGGCCTCTTGCCCCCTCCCAGTGACTCCATTGGTTCTTCCAGTCCAACCCAGTGACTCCATTGGTTCTTCCAGTCCAACCCAGTGACTCCCAGTGCCCCCCCGCGTGTCCCTCTCGGCCGTGCGTAGCTGCCGCCCATCAGCCAATCAGAGTGCGCTTCACGATGACCCATCACTTGTCCGGCAGATCCGCAGTGCCCAGTGCCCCACGCTGGACTCGGCCTCCCTGTGTCACTTACTCCATTCCCAGTTCCTCTCAGTTCATTCCATTCCCATTCCATTCCCAGTCCTTTCCAGTCCACTCCCAGACCTCCATCCTCTTTCCCAGTGCTCTTCCAGTGGTCCCCAATACAGTCCTATCTCTTTTAGTGCCCTCTCAATCCCTCTAAATGTTACCCGAGCCCTCCCCCTTGCCTCCATTTTACCCGCATCTCATCCTGGTGTCTCCCTGCTCTCTCTCAGTGCCCCCCAGCGTCTCCATCTCGCTGGTGCCCTTGAGCTCCCAGCCCGGCAGCAGCTGCCTGCTCTGCTCTGTGATGGATTTCTACCCTGCCGAGATCCAGGTGAGGTGGTTCCAGGGCCAGCAGGAGCTCTCAGGACACGTGGTGGCCACCGACGTGGTTCCCAATGGCGACTGGACGTACCAACTCTTGGTGCTTCTGGAAACCCCCGCGCAGGGAGGAGTCAGCTACACCTGCCAGGTGGAGCACATCAGTCTGAAGCACCCCCTGAGCCGGCACTGGGGTATGGCCTGGCCCCAACAGCACCAGGGGATGAGAGGATGGGACTGTGGGGACTGGAGGAGGAGTTGGTAGTAGCTGGAGGAATTGGTAGGGATTGATTGGGAGACAGTTTGAGGGAGCCAGGGGATAACAGTGAGAAGGGTTTGGAYGGCCTGGGAGGGCAGAGAAGAAGTTTGGACGATGCTGGGAAGACTGAGAGGCAGTTAGGTATTTCCTGGTGGCTACTGGGAGGCAACTGAGGGTGCTGGGTGTAACTGGAAGGAAGTCTGATGGAGCTGGAGGGGCTGGAAGCAGGTTGGGGATGTAAAAGTGGGGGCTGGAGGAAAGTTGAATGTGCTTCGATCTAGTGGCAGTGTTGTTGATGAGTCCTGCTGGGACTGGGAAGGGACTGGGAAAAGGTTTGGGAGATCATTGGAAGATGGGTGTCAACTGGGAGGGGGTTTGGAGTATTGGAGGGACAGGGAGGGAACTTGGGTGGTCTTAAGGAGGGTGGATGGGAATAGGAAAGAGGTCTCATGGTGTCTTGGGTGGGCTGGATGGGTGCGAGGGTGCTTGGAGTGGCTTGGGATGTCTGTGAGAAGTTTGTGGGAGTCCTGACCCCTGCAAACCCCCCCAGAGATGCCGCTGGATGCTGTCTGCAGCAAGATGGTGACGGGGATCGGGGGTTTCGTGTTGGGCTTTGTCTTCCTGGTGCTGGGACTTGGCTTCTACCTATGCAAGAAGGTGAGGGGGCATCCAGGGGGTCGTGTCCCCCCTCCCCCAGAGCATGTGTACTCCCCTCGGAGCCCCCCAGCCTGGTGTCACCCCCTTTTCTCTGCCCACAGAGCTCCTGAGCCAGCAGCAGATGCAGCCCCTCCCCGTGGCCTCGGGCCCGGCCAGGACTCCCCCGCTCTGTCCCCATGCTGATTTTGGGGGTGTCGAGTGTGTCTCCCCCAACCTCACTGTCCCTCTGTCCCCACCTGGCTGCTTCTAGTGTTCCAAATAAAGCTTCCCAGTTCTCCTTGGTCCTGTTTATTGGGGGCGGTGGGGAGAGATTTGGGGGGACCCCACGGGGATACTGTGACAGGAGGGGGCAGAACCAGCCTCTGTCACCCCGCCCCCCCCCGGCTGCCGGCGAGGGTGAGAGGGGGAGCAGTGCAGGGAAAATGGGAAAGGTGTTTGAGAGGGGGGGGATGGGGAAGGGGGACAGAGGCAAAGGGGTTCCCCTGGGTATCCCTTCATGTCCTCATGACTCGATCTCTTGAGCTCTTCCCTGGGGCTCCTGAGGGTGGGCAGAACCGTGCTGGGGAGTCCCCAGTCCCCACTGTCTCTCCTTGGGGGGGCTCACAGTGGGAGTGTTCCCCACCCAGCAGCCACTGCTGTGGTGACCATGGGGCAGAGGGGAGTGGGAATGGGGGATCCGAGGCAGTCCCTTGAGCCCCCAACCTGCTTTGGGGTACTGGGGGCTCTTGGGGCATGAGGGGGGCACCCCCTCACCTGTCTCCTTTCCCACACAGGTCTGTTCCATTTTTGGGGAAAAGCCTACTGTCACTTCCTAGAGGGCAACAACTGGGTAAAGTTCGTGAACAGGAACATGCGCAACTAGGAGTAATTGGGGCACAGGGGATACCCCAGAATTTTGAGGAGGGATTGAGTTGTTCTGAGGTCAAACTGAGCCCTGTTCAGTGTTCTGAGGAGGAGTTCTGAGGCATCATCGATCCCTCTTGGCTTTTGGGGTGCAGAGTTGTGAGGAACTGAAATGGCTCAAACCATGGGCCATTGGCAAAAGCAGTGGGGCCTTTCCTGGCCAAGGGCACAGGAAGTACCCAGGAGCAGAGGGGGTGAACACCCAGCCCTGGAGGGGACGAGCCAGGCTAGAAGCCAGGGAAGGGAAGAGGCCAATCAGAAGCAGATGCTGCCAGATGGGAAAAGGCTTTGGACCAGGGCAACACCCTTGCTTACACAACTGGCTCAGCTCTGGAAACTATCCTGGGGAAGGCCCAGGATACTCACAGACCTCCAGAGGGCTGGAGGTTTTCATCCCTTCACATGGGCCATACCTGGCTCAACTGCACTGCCACTCTTTTAAGGGGCCATAAACCAGCAGTCTCCCCCAAAGTGCCCCGGGATACGCAGTGTGACATCATAAAGTGTAAAACTCCCCCCACCCTGGTACCTGGGTGTTCACCCAAACCTGCCCCTGTATTGACCCACAGAACTTGGACTTTACAGGGCTTCCCCCAACCCAGAAGGATCCAGCCTGGGACCATCACCTAGACCAAGGACAGGGACATTGTAGCAATCAAAACCAAAAGGGCTGCTGTGTATCTTTCTACTCTTACACTTTCTTTCTTTTCAAGTTTTTGTGTTATTTTAAAGCTTCAGTATTGCTAGAGATAGTAACCAAAAGAGTTCCAAACCTACTTTACATGGTAAACAAATGGTTCTAAAATAAACCCTATGGAGATATATTTATAAACACAATCCCTGTTGTTTCACTGTAATCTGTCCCAGCAGATCTATGAACCAGAACCTGGGTTACCCTTGCCTTCAGGAGTGGATCAGAACAGGCACTGGACATGGGGGAAGCTTCTGGAAGCTGCTTACAGAAGCCACCCCTGTGGAGCACCCCTATTTCCAAAACCTGACCACACAAACCAATACACTGCCTCATATGGATCATCAGGAACATGGGTCACCAGGTCTCTGCCCTATGGGGCTCATTGTGGATGATCCAATGCTGGTCCTTCAAAGTGTAATGGAATTAGAGCAGTGACTGAAGCTCTTCCCACACTCGGGGCACTCACAGGGGTTCCCTTCTGGGTGAATCTATTGGTGTAGAGTCAAGGCAGAGCTCTGGGTGAAGCTTTTCCCACAGTCAGGACACTCCTCGGGCCATTCCCCAGTGTGGATATTCTGGTGGTGAATCAAGTGGGAGCTCTGGCTGAAGCTCCTTCCATATTCCAAGCATTTCAAGGGCTGTTCCCCTGTGTGAATCATCTGGTGCTGGATCAGGTAGCAGCTCCATCTGAAGCTCTTCCCACATTACAAGCACCTATAGCACATCTCCACAGTATGAAACCACTCAAGGACCACTGGGTCAGAGCTCTGGATGAAGCTTCAGCCACCTTCCTGAGAAAGAGTGGGTCTTTCCTCCTTGGAGCTCCCTAGGCCGCATTTGGAGCTCTTCCTTGTGGGATATCTCTGGGGCTTTTCTTTCCCATTAGATTCCTGTGCCATGGAGTCACTCAAAACTGCCTCTTTCACAAGGTTCTGATGCAGGGATTTGTCCTCTATGGTCTCTGTCAATGCCTGGGGAAGGAGAGGTGGAAAGAAGGAAGGGAGGGAGGGAGGGAAGGATGGGATTTGCCTCCATGCCAGAGAGAAGAACATCCCCCAAATCCATCCCTGGCAGGACAGCATTAGCAGCAGCGTTGTCCTGCAGCCAGGGGCAATGCTGGGCTGGGAGACGGAGCAGAGGAGAGGGAGAAAAGGGCAGTGATTTCCTCCTCACCTGCCTGGGTGCCTCTCTCTGGTGTCTCCACTTTGGTTTCGTTGTCTGGCCTGCTAGGGGGTCTCAGGTATATTTGGGATCCCCCATCTCTAGCGTTCCCCACTTTCAAGGCTGCTGGGAGTCCTGGGAATCCTTGGGTTCAGCCCTCTCCAAGATCTCTCCTTCTCCCAGATTACCCTTCACTGAGCTTTGCCCCTCTCTGGGGCATTCGGCCAGTACCAACCTACAACATTTGGGTTCACCCAAAGCCTGGTCAGGGCTCAAGAAGGAACCAAGGGAGTTGGCTTTGATGATGTACCTCCAAACAAGGCCAGATAACTGATTTCATTGCCTTGACCATCCCTTAAACACAGAAAGAGAAATACATTTGTATCACATTACATATTTCACTAAGGATCATTGATATTTCACAAATTAGCAGATACAAGTATCATATAAGGTTTAGTTGGAAGGTTCATCTAGAGATCAACTTGGGTGTTGTTTGGGCCTCAGTACTTCAATTTCCAATGTCAGTCTGCCTCCTGATAGATGTTCTTTCCCCCGTGTTCATCCAGATGCCTGCTGGGAACTGGATGAACTAGCCAGTTCTAGAAGACTACCAGCCAGGTGTCTTCCCAATGCAGATCATGTGGAACACAGGTCACCAGGTCTTCACCCAACACGGATCACCAGGAATGTGGATCACCATGTTTTTGCACAATATAGGTCACTGTGGATAATGCAACATGGGTCCTTCTAGTGGGTGATGAAGTTGGAGCAGGAGACAAAACTGTTCCTGAAGTCAGGTCACTTGTAAGGCTTCCCCTGCTTATGGGTCCATTGGTGTGAAATCAAGGCAGAGCTATAGGAGAAGCTCTTCCCACACTCAGGACACTCTTAGGGCCTCTCCCTGGTGCAAATGTGTTGGTGGGTGACGAGGGTGGAGTTGTGCTTGAAGCCCTTCCCACAGCTGGGGCAGCAGAAGGGCTTCTCCCTCTGTGTGTGTTTGCTCAAGCATGACCAGATGGGAACTCCTCTGAAAACTCTTCCCATCCTCAGGACACTYGTACGGCCATTCCTCACTGTGAATCTTCTGGTTGCTGATCAGGTGGGATCTGAAGCTGAATCTCTTTCTGCAGTTGAGGCACTGGTAGGGCTGCTCCCCAGTGTGGACAAGCTGACAGGTGAGGAGGTTGGGAGCCTGGCTAAGGCTCTTCCTACACTCCACACACTTTTATGAATGTCACCCCAGTGTGAAGGTGCTGGTGGATGATGAGGTTGGAGCTGTCACTGAAGCCCTTCCCACATTTCAAGCACTTGAATGGCTGTTCCCCAGTGTGGATCTTATGGTGGCAGATCACGTGGGAGCTCTGCCCGAAGCTCTTCCACACTCAAAGCACCTGTAGTGCTTCTCACCAATATGAAGCTGTTCGAGGACCACCAGGTCAGAGCTCTGGATGAAGCTTTGGCCACTGTCCTGGCATGGGGTGGGTCTTTCTTCCTCAAAGCACCCTGGGCTGGGTTTGCAGTTTCTCCTCGTGCGTGATCTTGGGGCTTTTTCCTCTCCGTTGGATTCCTGTGCTGTGGAACTGCTCAAAATGGCCTCTATCACACTGGGTTCTGTGTGAATCTCACACAGGGATTTGTCCTCTCTGGTCTCTGCCTGCAGCTCATTGCCTGGGGGAGGAAGGACAAGAAAAGGATGGGATTTGCCTCAATACCAGAGGGAAGGGGAAAGGAGATCCCCCAAATCTGTCAGGACAGTGTCAGCAGCAGGGTTGCCCTCCAGCTGGGGACGATGCTGGGCTGAGAGATGGATCAGAAGAGAGGCAGAAAGAGGCAGTGACTTCCCCCTCAGCTGCCTGGGTATCCTGGGGCATCTTCCTTTTCCTCACAGCCTTCTTTATCCAGCCAAGGCTTAGAAATGACAACATTTGCTATGGCATATTCACCGTCACACATACATGGTCAGAAGGAGTTTGTACAAGGTCCCTGTGGGAAATTCCTTGGGAATCCCATGGAATTCTCACTTCAAGTGCCTTTGCATCTTCCCACCAGGCACAGGGCAGAATCTCGAGGAGTGAGGGGGCTCAGCCCAGGACCTGTCATAATTTGGGGATGCCCTGAGTGCAGCAAACAGGAGAGTTCCCAGCTTGCAGAGGCCCCAGCACAGGGAGGTCTCTGTCCCAGCTGCTGCGGTCAAGGAGAGTTCCAAGGGTCTCACTCGGGGCTGCTGTTTACAGGGCCCAAGGGATGGGCTTTAGTCACAGGCATTTTCCATCCTGGCCAGAGCTCAGGGTGGTTTCCAAGGCTGTTGAAGCTTGCTGGACAGCACCAGTTCCTGGAACAGGACATCTCCTGGGGAGAGATTTTCCAAAGTGTGTCCACTGATGTTTCATGAGATCTGAGATGCTCTGAAGGCTCTTCCCACATTCCCCACACTCATAAGACTATTCCCTTGTGCCGTTGGGTGATGAATCTGGACGGAAGAAGAGAATTCCCAGAGCCTGGAGCTGGGTGAGAGGCAGACGAGAATCACCATAGGATGATGCGGTAGCGGCTTCCCAACGGAGTGCCCGAGCTGCTCCTGTCTACCAACTTCACCCCGGAATGCCGCTCCCTTGCCCGTCTGCTGGAACACCTCTCTGTGGGCAGAGACACGGGTCACGGCGTGCCCCCCGCTAGCCCCCCGCTACAGCAACTTCCAGCACCCCACAGCCGGCTGGAAGCTCAGGAGGCCATGCCGGATCCCCGTTTCCCACTCCCCTCTGCTCCACCGCCACCGCAGTGCGGCTGCTGGGTGCGGGCAACCGCGCAGTGAGGACCCGCCTCCCCCAGTGCCGCAAGCAACCCCTCCAGGAATTACGTAAAGAAGATGTGAAGAGACCCCCTTTCACTTTCCGCTGTGCCACCTCCCTTCATCTTCCCTCTCCCACTCCTTTCCCATAGTCCCCGCAAATCCCAGGTTCCCCCCCCCCCATCTCGGTTTGGGGCTGACTCACCTCCTCTACCGCTTCGTTTGGGGATCTCCCCCCGTTTTGTCCCTTCTCTCCCCGTTGACACGGCGTCCTGTCCCTTGTCCACAGTTGGATGGATGGAGCGGAAGTGGGGGTAGCTGAAGGCAGCGGAAGGATAAAGGAAGAGGAGGAGCAGGAGCCGGAAAAGGAGGAGAAACCGGAAAAGGTCGAGGAGTCTTCGTTTTTGTTCTTGACTTTAAGTTCTCTTTCCCAGGGCTTCCACTGTACCAGGGCCACGAGGTCTGTGGCGCTCCCCAGCTCAGCTTCTGATCTGTCTGATCTTCCACGGAGGAGAAGCAGAAAGAGGAAGAAGAGGAAATTCGCGGCTTCACCGCGCCCTGTGTCCGCAGCCCTCGCGGCCCGTGGAGCATCTGCCCCGCCACATCCCACAGGTGACCGAGGAGGGGGAACTTGCCCCAGATATCTCGGGCGTCCCTGGGAGGTGTTTTTTTCGGGGGGTCCCGGCCGTGCCTGTCGGCAGAATCCCGGCTACGGCGGGGAGGGTGCGGGGTCCCGGATGCCACCTGGAGATCGCCCGGCGGGGTAGGGAAAACCGGTTCCGGCCACCCCTGGCATGGGAGACATGAGAGGGGCGGTTTGGAATAGCCCCGGCAGACTGTAAAGGGGGAAGCACGGAGTTAAGTGGGAGGGCAGGATCCCCTCGACCCTGAACTTGGACGGGACTCGGAGAGGGGGCGTCCCCAGCATCCTGGAGTGAGGCGAGCCTGAACAGGGGGAACCCTCGAATCCCCAAGAGACTCAGCAGAGAGGGGACCCCTACGACCTCTAAAACTTCTAGCAACCCTTCTGGGTCAGTGGGGTCCAGGAGATGGAAGACCTCCAGGACCCCAAAATGGAGAGACCAGAGAGAGGGGAATCTTGGAGGGCTCCTTTGCTGAATCTTAATATTCTGGAGTTATTTTTCTGCATCGTGGTCTTTTGGAGGTTGTCCTGGACACAAGATGTCTGATGACTTTTAGAAATGGACTTGGGCAGGAATAGCCTCCAACCCAGCATGCTCACACATTGTTTTCCCCCAAAACCAGGATTTGTCATTCCTAAACCTTGGCTGAAGGGTGGAGGAGGCTGCTTGGAAGAGGAAGATGCCCCGGGACACAGAGGCCGGTGAGGAGGAAGTCAGTGCCCCTTTGCCCCTCTCTTCTGCTCCATCTCCCAGCCCAGCCTGGCCCCCAGCTGCAGGGCAACCCTGCTTGCTGATGCCATCTGGCTGGGGATGTCTTGCAGGGATCTCCTTCCACTTCTCTCTGGCACGGAGGCAAATCCCATCCTCTCCTTGTCCTTTCTCTCCCAGGCAATGAGCTGCAGACAGAGACCAGAGAGGACCAATCTTCCTGGCAGAGCCTTGTAGAAGAGGCCATTTCGAGCAGCTCTACCACACAGGAATCCAATGGGGAAGAGAAGCCCCAGAGATCCTGCACAAGGGGGGACTGCAAACCCAGCCCAGGGAGCTGTGAGGAGGAAAGCCCCTTCCTGTGCCAGGAGGGTGGCCGGAGATCCAGGCAGAGCTCAGAGGTGGTGGAGAAGCCTCATGGAGGGGAGAAGCCCCACAAGTGCTTGGAATGTGGGAAGAGCTTCAGCCGGAGCTTCCACCTCCTCCGCCACCAGATGATCCACACAGGGGAACGCCCCTATAAGTGTGTGGAATGTGGGAAGAGCTTTGGCCGGAGCTCCTGTCTGATCCGCCATCAGGTAATTCACACAGGGGAACGGCCCTACACGTGCAAGGAATGTGGGAAAAGCTTCAGTGACCGCTCTAACCTCCTCACCCACCAGCGCCTGCACTCCCAGGAACGGCCCTACCAATGTGGGGAGTGTGGGAAGAGCTTCAGCATCAGCTCCGACCTGATCCAGCACCAGAAGATCCACAGTGGAGAACGTCCCTACGAGTGTCCCGAGTGTGGGAAGAGATTTCGTACCAGCTCCCATCTCCTCCTGCACCAGCGGATTCACACAGAGGAGAGGCCCTTCCGCTGCCCTGACTGTGGGAAGGGCTTCAAACGCAACTCTCACCTCACTGTCCACCGGCACATCCATACTGGGGAGAGGCCCCATGAGTGTCCTGAGTGTGGGAAGAACTTCTCACAAAACTCCAAGCTGATCCAACACCAATGGACCCACTTGTAAGGGAAGCCCTGTGAGTGCCCTGATTGTGGGAAAAGCTTTGTCTGCTGCTCCAACTTGATCATTGGAGGACCCACATTGGATGATTTACAGTGACCCTGACTGGGCCGAGACCTGGTGATCCATGTTCCAAGTGGCCAGTATATTGGATTTGTGTGGCCAGTAGGGGGCTACAGGGGTGGCTTTTGTGAGAAGCTGCTAGAAATTTCCCCATGTCCAGCAAAGCCAACACCTGCTCCTGGTTGGATCCACAACTTGCCAACACTAAGCCCATCAGAGATGGCAGTGACACCTCAGGGATAATGGATTCAAGAAGGAAAAAGTTCTTGTGCAGATGGAATTGCATGCAGGGAAGAGCAGAGTGAGAACATGTGAGAGGAACAGCTCTGCAGACACCCAGGGCAGTGCAGAAGGAGGAGCAGGAGCTGCTCCAGGTGCTGGAGTTGAGATCCCCCTGCAGCCCACAGAGAGGAGCCCATGCCAGAGCAGGGGGATGCCCAAAGAGAGGGTTGTGAGCCTGTGGGAAGCCCATGCTGGAGCAGCCTCTGTGCAGGGCCCTGTGGATCCCTGGGCAGAGTAGCCCACACCGGAGCAGCTTTGCTTGAAGGACTTGAGACCCCGTGGGGAACCCACACTGGGGCAGAGGAAGGACTCCCAATTTCTGTCCCCTGAGGCGCAGCAGGAACAAGATGTGATGAACTGACCACTGAACTGGCTGTGACTCCCATTCTCATCTTCCTGTGCTGCTGGAGGGATGAGGTAGAGCATGGGAAAGGCTAGGGGAAAGAGTTTTTAAGTTTTATTTTTGTTCTTGTTATCCTGCTCTGATTTAGTTGGTAATAGATTGCGATCCTGTCCCCGGGGTGAGTCTGTTTTGCCTGTGACAATGTTTGGGGAGCAATCCATCCTGGTCCTTATCTCAACTCCCGGGCCTTTCCTTTTATTTTCTCTCCCCTGTTCAGGTGCAGAGGGCAGGGACAGAGCAATTTTGGTGGCACCTTGCATCCAGACAGGGTCAACCCACTAGAGGGCCTTAGAAGTGGCATGTGAGGTTCTCCCGTTTGTGGGACATCCCAGCTAGAGCAGCTCCTTGCTGCAGCCCAATCCCTCAGGCAGCCCTCAGCCCAGCAGAGCACTGGGCTTGATGACTCCAGAGTGTCAGGCAGTTCCGCACACTCAGCTTTCTCTACCTGGACTCCATCTATGCCCCAACCCTCACCCCCAGCGCCCCCTGCCAGGGGAATTTGGAAAGGGAACACCTAGAGGGCACCCAGGCCGGGTTCCCCGAGCTGTCCCGGGGTGAGCAGCTGCAGTGAGGTGAGTGTGGGTGGGACCCCCACCGGGCCCGGCCCTGCCCGGGCATGAGTGATGTTGCCCACCCATGCTCTGCACTGGTCCGACTCGTGCTCCCAGTGCCTCGTGGCTGCTTTGGGGCCATTGGCACCTGCCCGGCACTGGGGATGGAGCATATGGCTGCAAGTGGGCCGCACTGGTGGCAATGATGTTGCTGGGAGCCCCCTGGCTCTCGATTGAGCAGGGAGGTGGGGAAGGGAACAGAAAGGTTTCAGAGGATGCATAAGGGCAGGTGGGACAGCGGGAAAAGGGTTTCCAGTGGGGGGCCCTTCGCGTCCCTCGTGATTTGATCTCTGGAGCAATGCCAGGGGCTCTGGGGGGGGGATGAGATTCACACGGGGAGGGGCCCCGATTCCCCTGTCCATCCCTTGGGAGCAAATGGGGGGCTTCCCCTCACACAGCAGCTGGTGCTGCAGTGGCCATGTGGCAGAATGGGGGCTGGATAGGGGGTTCCAGAGTGGCCCCCTAAATTTCCAACCTTCTGTAGGGTGGTGGGGGCAGGGCTTTGCACCCCCCAGCTTGCCTCCTTGCCCACACAGTGGTGTTTCTGTGGATGGGAAAAGCCCAGTATCACTTCCTGAATGGCCCTGAGTGGGTGAAGTTCATGGATAATAACATCTATAAACCTTAAGCAGATCCAGCACTTCAACAGTGTTTTGAGCGCTTCGTGGGGACACCAAGTATGGGAGCACCCAGGCCCAGTACTGGAACACCCAGCTGGAATTACTGGAGAAGACATGGGCTCAGGTACTGCAGTACAGGGCCACATACTGCTGGCACAACTACCAGATCATGACCCCAATCAGCTGGCATGAGCAGTCCTATTTTTGAGGAAAACTCCCCCAAATCCCCACAAAAATCCCCAAATCCTCCTCCTTATCCCCTGAAATCCCAAATTCTTCTTGAAATTAAATTGAAATGGTTGGGGTTTAGGGGTCTTTGTTTAATTACTTTATTTTAACCCCAATTTCATGTGTTTGTAAGAGATGAAAATGGTTCAAAAGAAAACAAAGACCCAAATAAAAGGATTTACACATCAGTGTCATGTGATTATCTCTGTTGCTGGGTTGTTCGGGTGGGAAGAGCCCTTTTTAGAGCCTTTGATCTGAATAGTTTTGTCTTAGCAGCAATCCATTTGTCTGTAGAAGACACCTGTGGGCCATAGAGAATTAGAATCATGGAATTAAAAAGACCTCTTGGTTGCAAAAGACCTTGAGGATCATCCAGTTTTGCTCGATGCCTTCTGAAGAAATGAGTGGTAGTTGCTGGTGAGATGTTTTGGGGTCTAAAGTCAACAAAACTGCTCTTCTCAATGAATTCCCAATGTTGGTCTGCATCTAATGGATGTTCCTTCCCCTGCATTCATCAAGGTGCCTGCAGGGAATGAGGAGAATGTGGAGACCACTAGCCAGGTGTTCTCCCAATGTGGATCACCTGGAACGTGGGCTAGGAGGTCTCTGCCCAATGTGGTTCACTGGGAATATTGGTCAACATGTCTTTTTCCAATGTGTACCAGCGGGTCTCTGCCCAATAGAGGATCATCCAATATTTGTCCTCTGATGGGTGATAAAGTTGGACAAAGCTCTTCCAGCAGTTGGGGCACTTGCAGGGCTTCCCTTACATGTGGGGCCATTGGTGTGAGGTCAAGGCACTGCTCTGGGTGACGAGGTGGGTGCTCTAGTTGAATCTCTTCTCACACTTGGGACACTCACAGGGCCATTCCCCAGGATGGACCTTCTGGTGGCAGAGGAGGTGGAGGTGGTTACTGAAGCTCTTCCCACATTCCAAACACCTATAGGGCCATTTCCCTGTGTGGCTCTTTTGATGGTGGATCAGGATGGAACTCTGAGTGACACTCTTCCTACATTGCTCACTCATAGGGCCATTTCCCCATGTGCACACAGCAGTGAATGAGGAGATCAGAGCTGTTGCTGAAGCTCTTCCCACATTCCAAGAAGCTTTTAGGGTTTCTCTTTGGTGTGAAGATGCTGCTGGACCCCCGCATCAGAGCTCTTCCTGGCACAGGGTGGCTCTTTCCTCCTCAGAGCAGCGTGGCCTGGGTTTGCAGTTCCTCCTTGTTCACGATCTTGGGGCTTTTCCTCCCCGTTGGATTCATGCACCGTGGAACCGCTCAAAACAGCCTCTTCCATGAGGTTCTGCCAGGGGGATTTGTCCTCCCTGGTGTCTGCAGAGTCTGATTACAACCTGACACCCTGTTAAGTCAGGATGTTGTAGCAGTTCAATTGAATAGTGGCTGCAGTCCTTTTGGACTGACATAAGTGGTTCTGTTGGAGCAGAGATGATCCTGTAGAAGGGTATGGTTTTCCTCTGAAGGTCAAGTGGTGGTGTAGGTGGGTCTGATTTTCTTCTGGGAATCCAGTGGAAACAGGCTGTCCTGGTGTTCTGAATCTCAGGTTTTATCCAGGTAGGAATGCTTAGCTCCTCCCCCTTGGTGGAGCATCTTACAGTGGGATGGTGTAATTTTATCAGCCATGCAGTGAGGAGCAATGGCTCATTAACAGAAGATATCTCCTGGGAGGGAGGATGGATGGTGGAAGAGATAAAGAAAACTGCCCCACCTGGTTTTAACAGCTGGGACATTAACAGAATATACCCCCACCCCCTTCCCCCCTGTAGTTAAGAGGAATGAGTCATGGAAATAAAGAAACACTGCCCTATCTTGCATTGCAGCCTAGGACAATTTTACACTGTAACAGCCTAGTGCTGTTCATCCACCTAGAACTTGGTGCCAGACTAGTAATCCTGCCATCAGTTATCATCAAAGCTGTGGTTGCACAACTCCGCGGACAACAGAGCCTCAGTTACCCTTACAGCAAACAATGGGGTCATGCCCTTGCTTTGCAAATATTTTAGCACTAGAATTCCTTTGGCACAGCCCTATACCAGAGGACTACACTGCTTATTGCATTTCTGGGTACTTTCAGCATAGCCTAAAGTTCATAGAAATAGCCTATACATTTCCTCTGTCTAGCAAATTCCTTCACCATTCATAAATTTGGTCACAGGATCACCCAAAGAGTATTTCCACATTCATGAATGATTCACACAAGAGAAATCAGTCTCTACAACCAGTCTACATACAATTCCAATTTCTTTTCTGGGCCTGGGAGAGCTAAAGCTAGGGCATTAATCAGCCTTTCCCCTAATTTTCTTAAGTTCTGCTTTCCTACTGGTGTCTATACAACTACATTGGGACTATGCTGGGTTAAAAAGCCACAGAATAAAAAGTCCTTAATCCAGGTCTTGTAATACCCTGTTAATCCTAAAAACTGTTACAGCTCTCATGCAGTCCTGGGAAACGGCACCTCCAAGATTTCCTGGATTCCCTCTGGGCCAACCCCAAGCTTGAAGTCAAAATGCACCCAAAACATTCAACCTTTCTTTTTATTACCTGTGTTTTCCCTTCAGACACTCCAAGCCTCCTCTCCAGCCAGAAAACAGAACAATTTCACAGTGGCTTCCCTTACCACCTCCTCCCATTCTCTTGATAGGAGCAAGCCTTTCACATACTGCATTAATGTCATTCCATTCCCCTTCACTCCTCCCATTGCTATTTGCCTTAACCATATATCTCCACACTCCCCTTCAACCAAGCCTTTCCCAAACCAGCACCATATTGCCCCCTCTGGATGTGAATTGCAAGACCGTTTCTCAGCGCCTCTTATTGCCCCCTCTGGCCATCCACATTTCCCATATTGCCTTCTCTGGGCATACACCATATTGCCTGCTCTGGGCACCCATGCCCCTGTAACTACCTCTGGGAGAATGTGCAAACCATCTCAACATTCTCTGAAAGGACTCAGGAGATATTTTGGTATCATCATCCCTTTTTTCAACTTTCCTTTGTTGACCACTCTGGGCATCATACCATGTTTTACTCCCTGAAATTGTACTCACTGGTGAGATTTGCCAAGACCCTTCCTTGACTGTCCCTTAGTGGCTCCTCTGGGCATCCATGTCCAATGGTCCTTTCCTATGAACTCTTCATGGAGCCCCCTGGTCTGCCTCTTGTCTATCTCCTGGACAGTCTCGGGTACCCCATCAATTGCCCAGTGACAGCCAGCGCCAAAAGGAGCTGGTCACTGAAACTGGATAGGAGTGCCTTCAGCTCCTCTTGCTGCATGCCAGACCCAGATGGTGGAAGACTACTGAAGCAAGCCCCCCATTGTCAGGAAAATCCACAAACGCCAGAGGTTTATGTCCAAAAAGGAGACAGAGGAGTCCTTCAGCTTTATTCAGATAAAGGGAGAGAGTCCACTGGGGCACACACCTACAGGCTTTTCTCTGTCTCAGGGTTTCAGAGGCCGAAGCCTCCCTTTCATCCTAAACTCCAGCTGTGTGTTGCCCTCTTCCTTTCCCCATTGGCTGAGGTACTAGGAAGGTACAGCCTTCCCCAGCTACCGACCCTTGAACCTGGCATTTCCCCCAAAGTTCAGAAGATCAGGCCTGTGCAGACCCTTGTCTCTTTCAGGAGCCAAGCTGTCTGGGCTCCACAACAATCCTACTGCCCAAAGTCCGTACAGACATTAAGACCCATTTCAAAGACATTAACACCATACCTTCACACACCAAATTATTTGTAAAGACATTAGCACACATCTTTCCTCACATGGGTATGGAGAAAAATATAATAATAATAATATAACAGTAAACACATAATTTTTTTTGCCATTAGCTTTGGTAAGAATAAGAGCCAAACCTGAGGGAATATTCAATTATTCCCCTTTGAATTGTTTGGGATTCTTACGCTTTAAATTTTCATTTTCATTTGGGGAGGTGAAGATGTATCTTTAAACCAGTATGTGGTGATGATACTGTGTCTTGTGAAATGTCTGTGACAGGAAGCCCAGTTAGCACAGACATTGCCTTTGGACTTTGCTGTTCAGAACATTAAACCAGGACCACAGAGACAGCAGCCAGGTCAGCTGAACACAGTGGACTCATCACACTCAGGTCAAGGTCTCTAAAGCCCTGAAGATTTGGACTTCGTGGCTGGAAGAAAAGGACGGGAGACCTCAGCTATCAGTAGTCATGGATCATCTACAAAGATTAATGGGCTAATATGAACTGTCATCGTTTATTTTATTCTCTGTATTTGCTTGGCACGCCTGGTGCAGGGACCAGACATAGAAAAGTCAGGAGTGTTTCAAATGTTCCAGGTTGTTAAAAAGGGTTAAGTTAATAACTAGGGGTTGTAAAGACAAATTGAGAAATAAGAAGAGAAGGGATTGAGAGGAAAGACGTGTGCTAATGTCTTTACAAATAATTTGGTGGGTGAAGATATGGGTGTTAATATCTCTACTGACTTTATCAGTATGGGTGTTAATATCTCTACTGCAGGTTTGCTGCAGAACCCAGAGAGCTTGGCTCCTGATAGAGACAAGGGTCTGCACAAGGCTGAGTTTCTGAACTTTGGCATAAAACAGTAGGTTCAAGGTGGGTATGTGGAAGGTGGTTGGGGAAGGCTGTACCTTCCTAGTACCTCAGCCAATGGGGAAAGGAAGAGGGCAACATGTGGACAGGAGTTTAGGATGAAAGGAGGCTGTGCCCTCCAAAACCCCGAGAGAGAAAAGCCTGCAAGCTGTGCCCCAGAGGACTCTCTCTCTTTATTCTAATAAAGTTGAAAGACTCCTCTGTCTCCCTTTAGGACATAAACCTCTGGCATTTGTGGATTTTCCTGACAGATTCAATCTCCATATTTTGGAGGTTTTTGTGGCTGAATCTTGATGATTTGGGGGCAGTGTTGTGGTGCTCTGATATTTTTTCAGCTGAATCTTGGTGTTTTGGTGACTTTCATGGACACAAAATATCTGGTGACTTCTGATGCCCAAAACTAGGCAAGAAAATAAAGCTCTATAATTGATTCGGCTGCAGAGCAGGTATTTGTTTATTCAGCACTGGGAGCAAGGGGGTTGCCCTGCCACAAAACTCACTCAATCTTCCTTAGCCTTCAGTTACATTTTAAAAGTCCTTCTATACAATGTCACAATTACAACGTATCATTAGCATACTCATATTTGCATAAAGCTGTGCTTTTACAACAGTTAGTTGCTTTGGTGCATGTGTCAGTTCCTTCTGTAGTGGTCATCACTCTTCTGGTGGTTTTTTGATGAAGGCTTCTGTAGTCTTCATCACATTTGAACTTTTTACTCCTGTCTTCAACACATGCTCTGTTTTTCAGCCTAACTGGTTTTTAGCTAATTTTGCAGTTTTCAAGTTCCTTTAAAAATTGCTATCTTGCTTGCTTTTGCTTGTGCATGTTGTCTCTGTTATCTCACTTGCTTTACCTGAACATCTTGTTACAATATTACTTGTGGTTAACCTTTTGTTACATACCACTTAGGTTTCACTTCTAGAGATGGACTTGGGCAGGAGAAACCCCCAACCCAACATGCTCACACCATATTTTTCTCCCAAAACAAGATTTCTTATTCCTAAGCCTTGGCCGGATGGTGAGTGAGGCTGTGAGGAAGAGGCTCTGGCTCCTCCAGGTAAGGAGGAAGTTGCTGCGCCTTTCTTCTCATGTCCTCCATCTCCCAGTCCAGCATTGCCCCTGGCTGCAGGACAACCTTGTTACCAATGCTTTCTTGCCAGGGACGGATTTGGGGGGATCCCCTTCCCCCTCCCTGTGGAGGAAAATCCCCTTCCTGTCCTTCTTCTCCTTCTTTCATTGCCTTTTCCTTCTTCCTTCTCCTTTTTCCTCCATCTCCTTCCTCCTTCATCTCCTTCCTTCTTCCTTCCTCTTTTTCCTTAGTTTTCTTTCATCTCCTTCCTATTCCTTGTTTTTTTCCTTCTCCTTTTTTCTTTCTCTCCTCCTTCCTCTCCTTGCTCCTTCCCATCCTTCTTTCCTCTCTGTATTCCTTCTTTTTTATTTCCTTTTATTGCTCCTTTTTTTTTTCTTGTTCTGTCCTCTTCTTCATTTGTCTCATTCCATCCTCTTCTTGCTCTTTCTCCCCCTGGCAACAAGATGCAGTTGGAGACCAGGGAATATAAATCCCTGTATTAGAACCAAAGAAGGGGCTTTTTTCAGTGGTTCCATGGTTCAGGAATTTAACAGGGAGGAAAAACTGAGGAGATATCCCATGAGGAGGGGCTGCAAACCCAGCCCATGATGCTCTGAGGAGGAAAGACCCACCCTGTGCCAGGAAGGTGGACAGAGATCCAGCTGGAGCTCTTGCCTCATGGTCCAGCAGCAGCTTCATGCCAATGAGAAGCCTTACAAGTGCGTGGAATGTGGAATGAGCTTCAGCATCATCACTACCTTCATCACCCATCAGCACCTGCACACAGAGGGTGACTTGATGATGGAAAGGGCTTCAACCACAACTTCCACCTCATCGTCCACAATCGTGTCCACACTGGGGAGAGGCCYTATAAGTGTCCTGAGTGTTGGAAAACATTTTGGAGCTGCTTGCACCACACTGAGCATCAGTGGACGCACACAGAGGAGAGGCCCTATGAATGTCCTGAGTGTGGGAAGAGGTTCTGGACCAGCTTGGATCTTATCAATCATCAGCAGATGCACAGAGGAGAGGCCCTTCTGCTGCACTGACAGTAGGGAGGGCTTTATCCACTGCATTATCCTCCCTCACATCCCTCAGGTGACTTGGCTCAAATATCCAGGAGGGAGAGTGTCTCTCAGTATCTGTTTTTTATGAGGTGATACCTGGATTTTGCAGGACTCCAAAGCTGATCTGCAAATGTCCCTGTGGAAGATATTGGGGGGATTCCAGAGATGATATTTCTCCTGGTGGCTGCTGCCAGCTGAGCCCTGGTGTTTGGCAGGGGATGTGGAATCCCTGGAGCCACCTGGCGATCAGCCAGTACCATGGCAGGCAGACTAGGAACAGCATTTCTGAGGACTCCTCAGGAGAGCCAGGGTTGAGGAGAGGCCAGGAACCCTGGAGAGGGGAAAACAGAGAGAGGCAGTACTGGAACTGAGGGACTCCTGACAGCCCAGAGAGGGGCAAAGCTCAGTGAAGGGTAATCTGGGTGAAATCTTGGAGAGGGCTGAAGCCAGGGATTCCCAGGACTCCCAACAGCCTTGAAAGTGGGGAACACTAGAGATGGGGGATCCCAAATATATCTGAGACCCCCTAGCAGGCTGGACAGTGAAACCAAAGTGGAGACACCAGAGAGAGGCACCCAGGCAGGTGAGGAGGAAGTCACTGCCCCTTTCTCCATCTCTTCTGCTTCATCTCCCAGCCCAGCATCACCCCTGGCTGCAGGACAACCCTGCTGCTAATGCTGTCCTGCCAGGATGGATTTGGGGGATGTTCTTCCCTTTTCCTCTGCCATGGAGAAACATGCCATCCTCTCTTAGGATTAAGTAAGGTTAAAGCGTTTGTGCGGGCCTCCAAAGAAAACTTTTAGGACTTAATTTACTTTGTGGGTGCTCCTGAAAACTCCCAGATGGAACTATATGGAGTTTCACAGTGAGAGGCACTGGTTTGCTGAGGATACAAGTAGGATCTGAAAGAATGAGGGACAATTCAGGCTCTGAAAAGTTTATTAATCTATTAGATATATCAATTACACTCCCTTCTAAAATTTCTGATATAAAGCAGTACCCCCTGCCAACCCTAACCCCAACGAGACCTGTTGTATTTTATTTTTACAGAAAATGATATTGGGAATGATGCCAGCACATCTCAACTCAAGATTAAGTTTTCCATGGAAGAAGTGCTTATTCTTCTCCCAGAAGGAATCGACTCTAGAATGAGCCAGACTGGGCACACACATCACCAAGCCTGATCTGTGGGTGAGAGGCGTTCACTTTTCCTATTTGCAGTGGTCACTATAGCCACACTCAGTCCTGAATGCATTTTAATGACAGTTGCTGATGAAACAACCTATACTTGTGCAAATCTAGGAGCACCACCTTATAATATGAATTTAGCAGAAGGAAATCGTCTTGGTTTAGGGCAAATTTGGGAGGAAACCTCTGAATGGGGGTCCCTCTGGGAAGCAAACTGAAACGGCTTCTCTCCCCTATTGGTTTGGGAAAAAAATCTCCTTAGAGATGAGTGGAAAAAAACTACTTATTTAACAAACAAAGTGCCTATAAACATGAAAATGAATAATATGAAACAATAAAACCTGGCAAAATGGAGAAAGTCCTTGCTGTGGGAGCTCAGCTTGCTCAATCTCTCTGGCGCTGGAAAATGCCAGCCTGGGCCCGGTGGCCCACCGGTGTGGACTCCTGGTGCTCTCGCTCTCGTGGGTCTTTCAGTCTAAGAGCAGGTTTAAACAGTCTCAAGAAAAAGAAAAAGAAAAAAATGGTCTAGGGAACCTCTCTGCCCTCGCTACCTAAACTAACTAAAAGCAAAGGAGATCTCTGACCTGCTGTCTCTCCGTGCTTCAGACGAACGGCCCAGGAGCTGGAATCTGAAAACAATGAGCTGCTTCTCTGAAAGCAAACTCTACGCTTCTCTTTTCTTCCCACTTCGATCTGAGAAATGTTCATTAGGCTTCCGCTTTGACCAACTAAACCGGGTGAAGGAGACACATGGAAAAGGCTTTGTGCCGTGCCTGCTCAGGATCCTCAGCACAGCCCTGAAGATCTGCACATGAGAATGAAAGAGGTGAGAATGAAAGAGGTAAGAATGAAAAGAATACAGCCAAAATCTAACAAAGAATGTAAAATCAAAAGCACAAGTTCCCTGAGGTACACGGAGTGTGAGCAAGAGAGCTTGAGGATGTGTGGGATTTCACAGAAGAACTGGCCCAGGGCATTGCCCTGGCACAGTGGCAGGGAAAATGTATTGGCTGTGTGCATVAGAGCATTGAGAAAGGCACTGGCCCAGGCAGCTGCTGCCATGTGGGCACAAACTCTGCTGCCCAGGAGGGTTCTGTAGTGCAGGGGTTTGCAGGTGGACACAGAGCTGTCATAGGACATCACAGTGAGGAGACAAACCTCTGCTGAAATGAAGAAGACAAAGAAAAGACCTGTGCAGCACATCCTGGGTAGGAGATGGCCCTGGTGTCCTGCAGGGAAGTGGGGGCCAGCTCTTCTGTGAAATTACTGACATTCTCAAGCTCTCCTGTTCTTACTCTGTCCTCAGAGAAGTCAGGCTTCTTACATTCAGTGGCTCTTTTTATTGTTTTGTTTTCATTCTTTTCTCCTCTGTGTGGATTTTCAGGGCTGTGCTAAGGTTCCTTTCTGAGCAGGGACAGCACAAAGCATTTTCTATGAGCCTCCCTCACCTGGCCACGTTCTCCCTATTTATATATGTTACATTTGCCTACCTGCAGCCCTACTCCATCATCTCCCCATCTTTGGATCTGGTGGTGGCAGCTCTGTAGTCAATTGTGCCTCCATCACTGAACCCCCTCATCTACAGCCTGAGGAATAAGGAGCTCAAAGCTGCCCTGTAGAGAATGGCAGCAACTGGATGACTTTCTAAAGTACTAGACTGCTTCCAATCTCTGTAAATCACTTTCAGTGTAACTATGTTTCAATGGTTCTTGTTTCAAGGATTGTTTTATTTCCTATTATACTGCTCTGATTTGGTTGTTAATAAATTCAATTCTTATATCCAGGGTAAAAAGCTATTGCCCAACATTTTTGGTGACCCACTTTGACAACAGACCTGGTGTTCCCAATTCCTAGGAATCCATGGTGAGAACATACCTGTCTGATGGCCTCCACAGTCTCCTGATTACCTGGAGGTACCTGGATGAAAGCAGGAGGAGGAACATTCATCAGCATGCAGACAGACATCAGAAATTCATTGGGAAGAGCAGATTTGTTAATTAGCATGCTTAATGAACTAACATTTGTTAGTTAGCAAGTCCTTCTGTGGCCTTGACAGTGTTTGAGATGGGGAACTCTGCCCCTCAAGTTCTTCCACAGCCTAATCCATCACCCACCCATGAGTGACCTCACACCTGTCCTGAGTTTTGGAGGAGCTTCAGAGACATCTCCCACCTGAGGATTCATTATGGCAAGAGACTGATCTCCTCTGGGAAGAGCTTTGGCCAGAGCACGGACTTGATCTCCCACTGTAGGATCCATGTGGGGGAGAAGTCCTGTGTCTGTGCTGCTTCTCCGGGGCTGGAGTTCATTGTCTGCACAGGGGTGACTCTGGGGCTGTGTTTGGGGCTGTGCTGAACACGGGGCTGAGAACACAGACATGGGTTTGTCCTTGCTGAGCTCAGCCACAGCCAAGGCCTTTCCTGTCCCTCATATGGCCACAGTGTGAAGGGAGTGCGGGTGCTGCGGAGGCTGGGAGGGAACACAGCTGGAATAGGTGACCCCAATAGATCCAAGGGATATTCCAGACCTTATGGCATCATTCTCAGGATAGAAGGTGGAGGGAAGAGGGAGGAAGGGCGGGATGTTTGCAGTGGTAGCATTTGTCTTCCCAAGCCACCTTTCCATGGGATGGGGTTGTGCTGTCCTGGAGGACAGCACAACCTGGTGCTGATAAGACCTGTCCTGGTCTTTAACTTTGTTTTTTTTCTCCCCAAAGCGAAACTAGCTTTGAGGAGAATCTGGATGACTTTCTCTCTTTTCTTAAATACTTTTGTTGTAGTGTCCCCCCACACAATGATGTCATCAATATATTGTAGATGTTTTGGAGTTTCACTCTTTTTTAGTGTAGTTTGAGTTAGTTTATGGTAGATGGTGGGACTGTGTTTCTACTTTTGGGGTAATTGGTTTTAGGTGTACTGTACTTTTTCCTAGGTGAAAGTAAATTGAGGCTTGTATTTTGCAGCTAGAGGAATGGAGGAAAATGTATTGGTAATGTCAACAGTGGTGTACTACTTTGTTGCTTTGGATTCTAGTTCATACTGGAGCTCTAATATGTTTGGTACAGTAGCGCTCAGTGGTGGAGATATTTTATTTAAGGTACGATAGTCTGTAGTTAATTTTTATTTTCTTTTAGATTTGTGTACAGGTTAAATGGGGTTGTTGAAGGGTGAGTGTGTTTTGGTGATTACTCTTTGGTTCTTCAGTTCTCGGATTATTTTGTGGATGGGAATTACAGTATTTTGAGTTGTTCTGTATTGTCGGTGGTGTACTGTGGAAGTGGTAATTGTTACTTTTTTTTCTTTTAGAAGTCTTACTGTAGATGGGTTCTTTGATAGTCTAGGTAAGGTGTTTAATTGCTTAATACTTTCTGATTTTACAGTTATCTTAAACGCTCACTTGAGTTTCTTTGGGTTTTTGAAATACTCATTTTAGAGGAAGTCTAGGTCTAAAATGTATGGGGTTTTTGGACTAGACACAATAGGGTGTTTCTTTTACTCATTTATAGTTAGGCTCACCTTAGCTTCTACTAAAATAAAATTTTGTGATCTTTTTGTTACGCAAAACAAAAAGATGGAGACAGATTTGGCTCTTATATGTTTCAATGGGATTTGTGTGCACTGCACACTAGTGTTAACTAAGGTTTTATATTTTTGTGGTTCTGATGTGTTAGGCTAATGAATCTACACAGTCTAAAAAACATGGTTTTCTCTAGCCTCTACTTGGCTAGAGGCAGGGCTCTTTTAAGCTTGGTTATTATTGTTTCTCTGGGTAACTAGAGTTATTTCTTTTTTGGTGGAACTTTTCTCTTAGTTTTGTTTTTTTCTAGTTTAAGTTTTTTGTGTTGTGTTAGAGTAGCAGTAGATTTTTTGTCTTATTTCTTTATGTTTTCTCCACAATCTCGTAGGAAGGACTACAGTTTAGTTCGTAGGGTGTCCCTTCTCTCCCTGTCTGGGGAACGTTTGTGTTTGGTGCTAGAACTTCTGATTTGTAGTGTTGAGATTCAGAGAAAGCTATTTTTAATTTTCTTTTTAATTTCTTCTCTGAGTTTCTGGTGATTCTCTTCTATCTTGTTTTTTAATTTTTGTATACGTGTTTCTACAGCTGTAATTCTTATACAGCTGTAATTCTTATATGTGTTGGACTATGTACGGTATTTGTATATATTCAGAGCTTCTTCGCCATATCAARTACAGTCTCTTCTGTATTATCTTGTTTCATTTTTGCTGAAGTAAAAGAGTATTTTTGTGGCTCAAGTCATATAAGCTTTTGCTATATTACAGGTGTACATGGTACTATGTCTGGGTTCTTGGTGTTTAGGTTGTCTGAGAAGACAATCTCTGCTATTGTTATTTCTTTCAAGCGTTGAATATTTTGTTCTATGGTCGTCTACTGGGTGTGCTGCATATAGAGATCATCTGCACACAGATATCTTTGTGTTACACTTCTCAGGGCTCGTTCCCAGAGACTGCAAGGGTCAGCCCCCCTCATCATTTCTTGGTTGATAACTGGATTATGTGATAGGGATCTTAGATGCCTCGCTTTAGTACTATCTAACATTGTAGTTTCACTTGTAGTATCTTAAAGACAGACTAATTAACTAATTATAGATTTATTAGGTTGTTGAGTGTAATCTTTTTTTAGGCTACAAAGGTCTTTTAGGGAATAGGGCTCAGTATTGGTTTTGGATTTTCTGTTAGATGGTGGTTGCTTTAGGTTAGATGGTGGTTGCCTTGGGTTAGTTGGTTTTCGCTTTGGATTAGTTGGTTTAGCTTCTGATGTTTTGTTAGTTGGTTCACTTTCTGATTTTGTGTCAGTTGGTTTTGTTGAGGGTCTTTTTTCTGGATGATCGTCTACTGGTTGATTAGTTTTTCATGTGTGCTTTTTTTCTGTAGCAATTGTTAGTGTTTTAGGTTCACTGTCTGGTTTAGTTACTGGCTTAGGTTCACTTTCTGGTTTAGTTACTGACTTATGCTCATTTTCTGGTTTAGTTGCTGGCTTAGGCTTACTATCTGGTTTAGTTGCTGGTTTAGGTTTACTGTGTGGTTTAGTTACTGGTTTGGGCTTACTATCTGGTTTGGCTGCTGGCTCTGCTACAGCTTGAGTAGCTGGGGTATTGGCTGCAGCCTGAGTGACTGGGGTAGCTGCTGATTTATCTCCCTGCTCTCTTGCTTCTATCTGCTGCTCTACAGTATTTAGCCATGTGCAATAAGCATATGCTAGGGCTTAGTTTATTGCAATAATTTTTTCTCTTTAGAGTCATTATGGTAGTTTTTTTCTCGATATTTCTTCACTTTGTCTGGGTTTTTAATTTGTTTATGTGAAAATTCTTAAGTAGGGGAATTAGAAAATTATTTCAAGGTTTGACTTATTCTTTCTTATTTTCTACACTATTTAGAATTTTCCCACACATGGGTTTACTTCTGGGTTAGGGGGTCTCATTAGCTCTTCTGGACATGTTAGACTTTATTCTAGAGAAGTTGTAGACTATATAGAGGAAGCTTACTAGATGAAATACCAGGAAGGTGGTCTCTTTAACATTCAGGGAAACTGCACTTTCTCCAAAAGTAATGTGACAGATTTAAAAGAGAAGAGGGAAAGGAAAGGCTGAAAAGCCTCATTCCCTACTCTTCCACTAACAAATCTCTAAAACATGCTGCTGGAACTGGGATGCAGGGTAGGACAAAAAAACTATAAACTAAACATATATGGAACAAGCTCTAGTACCTTTATAAACTTTCTGTASATAATTAATTTTGAAAAAAGTAAAATGGTTATTTCAATTCATGCCCCTCTATTATAAAAGCTACATGCTAGAGTCAATAGTGGAGCTATTTCTGGATAAGAAAAAAAAATCTAGGGACTAGAAAGGTTTTAAAACTTAAAAAAAGCTTATGGAACAGAAATACAGGAATGACCCCATCCCAAGAGACATTATAAGGTCAAACAGCAGCATGGCTACTGACTGCTTGCTTTATCTCAACACAGAGTAAGTACAACCAAAATGCTATTAAATAAGTTTTTTTTCCACTCGAGCCACGCATTGGGCACCACTAATAATATTGTGCTGGTGTGGGGCAAATTTGGGAGGAAACTTCCCAAATTGGGGCCCCTCTGGGAAGCATTTCAGTTTGCTTCCCAGAGGGGCCCCTCCTCCCTACTGATTTGGGAGAAAAAAATTTCCTTATAGTGGGAAAAAACTATTTATTTAACAAACAAAGAGCTCACGAACTTAGAAATTATATGAATATGAAACAATAAAACTTGGCAAAACTGAGAGTTTTTGCTGTGGGAGCTTGGCTAGCTCGGTCTGTTATTAGTTCTTCTGGTGCTGGATAAATGCCAGCTGGGGCCTGGTGGCCCACTGGTGTGGACTCCTAGTGCTCTCGCTCTTGTGGGTTTTTTAGTCTAAGAGTAGGTTTTAAACAGTCCCAAGAAAAAGGAAGAAAAAATAGTCTAGGGAACTTTTCTGCCCTAGCTAGCTAAAACTAACTAAAAGCAAAAATAAAATCTCTGACCTGCCGCCTGTCTGTGCTTCAGACGAACAGGAGCTGGAATGCGGAGGAGTGAGCTGCTTTTCTGAAAACAAACTCCGCGCTTCTCTTTTCTCCCTCCTTCACTCTTGGAAGCAGTCTGAAAGCTACAGAACACAATATCTAACACAGACAGAACAGACGATTTGGGGATACAAACATCATAAAGTTACCCTAGGACACCCTATGAGTGTTAGGAGTGTGGGAGGAGCTTCTGCAGCTCTGCCTTGACCTCACACAAATGCCCTCACCAATAAAGGAAGCCCTGTGAGTTTCCCAGCTGGGGGAAGAGCTTTGCTTATTGCTCCAACTTCTTCACCCATGGGAGGACCACACTGGATGATCCACAGTGACCCACATTGTGCAAAGACCTGGTGATCCATGTGCAGAGCTGGGATGCATTCAAGAAGAAGCTGTTTTTTGAGGCTTGTGATAAACAGAGATAATTTGAGGAATGGGATGTTCCCCAAGTGACCACTAGAAACTTTTAAATGACCCCTACTCTAATGTAAATGAGTTCCAAGAAGTGATTGAAATATGTAAAAGAATTTGAGGAGAATGTTTAGCATATGAGTCTGGGAAATATATTAATATGTACTAGTTACATAAATATATACAAATATGAGAGATAGCTGAGTGTGTGTAATGGGGAGACAAACACCCAGCACCAAAATAAAGTAAAGCTGCTTTCTAATAGTGAAATTTCAGAGTTAAAGAGTTTAGTTCCTGTTTTCAGTGACATTTTCTTGTTACCCAGCCCCACCCTCACACAATCCCCAGCGCCAAACAGGTGCTGACACTCCAAAAGCCAGGCTGTGCAGTGGGGGGATGTGTCCCTGTGTCCCCACCTTGCACAGCACTGGGAGCTCCAGTTCTTGAGGGGTATCTTCCCTGGAGTGAAGAATCTCCATATCCCTCCCCTCCTACGAATGGGTATGTCAGGAGACTGCAGTTAAAATTTGAGATGGGGCTGTTACAGTGATGCCTTAAGTTTTAGCTTTCATGTTTTTCAGATTCTGTGCTGCCCAGGGGTGTAGTTCTGAGCCTCCTATTAAGTGTTAGTAAGCTCTCTTCACAGAGTAGGTAGACAAAACAAATCCTTTTCCTGCTGAAGATCAAGGACAATGAGTAAAAGTTTAATGCTCAAAAGCATAAACAATGGTGGACTGAAGAGAGAAAACAAGAAGGATGGGACTTCACAACCTGAAGCTGTAATTGGACAATTAAACCCCAATATGCAAATGGACCAAAACTTATAAAAGTGTAAAGACCTTGTGAGCAGCCATCCATTTTGTGACCATTTTGGGTCCACCTTGAGTGTAGCCCTGGGTCAGACTCTTGGCTGCTCAAGAAAGGCCTTTTAATAAATACCTACTTTAGCTCTGTCCAGTCTCTGTTCCAGGTCAGCCTTCCCAAGGCATCAGTAGTCTGAAAGCCTGCACTGTCAGTCAGATGTGCCCAGGCAGCTGTGCCAGCTCAGCAGCTTGGAATCACTTGGTTGTTCCTTTATCCTGGTATTTTAACAGATCTCCTGTATCTTATCTTACTGTCATTCAAAGCCAAAAGCAGTGGAAACATCCTTCTTCATTTACCCCTAGCATGTTTGCAAACAGGGCATTGTTCGTGTTGTTTGACCCCATTCCAGGCAGAGCATCCAGTACAGGGCTCCCACGGGACGTCCCTGCCCACTGTCCCACCCCCAATTTTCTTCATTGTCTCGTACATTTCTCATCGTCCCTGCAATCCCCACCTCCCCCTACAGCTTTGTTTCAGGGTGTTGTCAACCCCCCCTGCTCTGTATTGGGAACTCAGCCCCTTCACACTCAGTTTGGAAGTCAAGAGACCCTCTTCTCCACCCTCTCACACCCCCTTCTATACCTCTAATCTCCAGGTTTCCCCAGAACTTGGTTTGGGGCTGCCACTCACCTCCATTAAATTTAGCGGTCTGATGTGCCCCTTTAACTGAGTTCTTGGATTCCATATCCCTCCCACTCCGTTTTTTGGTCCCAGACCAAACCTTCCCCCTCTTTCCCATCTTCCCCAGATCCCCAACCCACCACACCCCGCTCTTGGTTTGGGGAGGTCCTACCCCACCTTTCCCCGTCCTGTCCCTACTGCTTCCCATGGTCCCCCCTTCCTCCTTCCCCCCGCTCCAATCCCCCGTTCACACCAGAGCTCTGCGCCCGCAGGCGGGGGGATCCCAGCACCACCAGTGCCACCAGTACGGCCCCAGCTGTCCCTTCCTCAGCGTCGGGCAGGTGCCACCAGCCCCAAAGCAGCCGTGCTATGCCACTGGGGCACCAGTCCGGACCAGTGCGGAGTGTGGGCGGGCAGCATCAGGCGTGTGGCCGGGCAGGGCCGGGCCCCGTGGGCGCCGGGGGGGGCTCGGCGCGGGCGCCCCGCACATCCTCCCTCCCCAAATTCACGTGGCGGGGGACGCTGGGCGCGAGGAGGGGCTGCAGGTGGGGAGCGCTGGGGTCTGCCTGGACACTGGAGAGTCATCAGTGCTGCGCACTCTGCTGGGCTGAGCGCTGCCTCACGGCTGGGGCTGCAGTAGGGGGGCACACCCTGCTCCAGGGTCCCGCAGTTGTGGGACCCTCACAAGCCGGTTATAACCCTTCAGCCATCGGAGGAACCATGGGATCACCCCAACCCCCCAAAATGAGGGCAAGGGGCCTCCACAAGCTATTTCTAACCCTGAAAATTGGCCGAAAGCAGCAGGATCCTCTCCAAAATGGGCTCCCTGTATCACCTCCTATGGAGCCCCCAATCCAAGGGCCAGAGCCACATGTCTCCCCCTTTTCCGATTACTCCCCACTCTGGATTCTGGGTACTCCAAAAACTTGCTCAGGAATGGGGAATATCTTAAAATCTCTTCAAGAACTGCAGATACCCCAGATATTTGGGGTATCTGAAACACCTGAAATACCCTGAAACACCCTCAGGGACATGGACCCCCCATCCTTAACATCCCCTATCTTTTGCTTATCTTATTCCAGATCCCTTCCCACTCCTCCCAAAATTAATTCCAGCCCCTAAGATGCATCTCACCACTCCCAATCCAAATCCCACCCCTCCTGAATACGAAGATCCCCTTTCCAAGCACTATTTCCTCCATCCCATCCCTCCCAAACCCCATTCCTCTCTTCCAAATTCCATCCCAACCCCCATCACAACCCTCCCAATTCACATGCCACCTTCCCCAATCCACATCACATGCCATCCCACCCCTCCTTGGGCTTTTGAGAGTGCTTTGTGATCATGTAATTTTTGGGAATTGAGCCATTTTGAGGTGGAATCATGCCCTTATGGTGTGGGATTGAGCTATTTTAGGTTGGGATTGGGCCATTTTCAGTGGGATTGAGTAATTTTGATGTAACGGATTGATTCCTCTTGGATTTGGGCTGCAAAGCAATGGAGACAACTCTCCCACATTTCTCCAAATATCCCCCTGAGCCCCAAAATCCCAGTAAAATGGTGGGAGTTTAGAGGTTTTATTCAATTTCTTTACCCCAACCTTGGGTATTTTTGAGGGATAAAGAGGAATAAAATCAAGGCCAAAATAATAAGATTTACATGTCAACACTGTAKGAGTGTCCATGGGGTGGGTTTGGATGGGTGGAAGAGCCTTTTTTAGAGGATTCTCCACACCATTGTGTTCAAAATTTTGGTCTTTGCCCCAGTCCATCATCATTTGGCTGTGCAAGACACCCATGTGCCAGAGAGAATTAGAATAATGGAATTATTTAGGTTAGAAAAGATCCTGAAGATCATCCAGTGCTGCTTGATGCCAGAAGAAAAAACACTGGATGGAGCAGGTGAGATTTTTTTGGGTCTGAAGTCAACAAATTCACTCTTCCCAATGAATTTCCAATGTAAGTCTGTGTCCCAATGGATGTTCCTGCCCCTGTGTTCATCCAGGTGCCTATGGGGAACCAGGAGGTTGTGGAGACAAGCCAGGTGTCTTCCAGTGTGGATCACCAGGAACATGGATCACCAGGCCTCTACCCAGCATGGATCCTCCAATGTCCTTCCTGCAGTTGGAGCACTTGTAGGGCTTCTCTTAATTAGTGAGTCCGTTGGTGTGAGGTCAAGGCAGAACTCTGGGTGAAGCTCTTCCCACACTTCAAGCACCTGTAGGGCCTCTCCCCAGTGTGGACGCGCCAGTGCTTGACTAGGTCAGAGCTACGGATGAAGCCCTTCCCACAGTCAGTGCAGTGGAAGGGTCTCTCCTCCATGTGTATCCGCTGATGCATGAGGAGTTCGGAGCTGGTCTGAAACCTCTTTCCACACTCGTGACACTCATAGGGCCGTTCCCCAGTGTGAACACGCTGGTGGATGACAAGGCTGAAGCTGCGGTTGAAGCTCTTCCCACATTCCAAGCAGTTGTATGGCCGTTCCCCTGTGTGCAGCCGGAGGTGGCTGATGAGGTGGGAGCTCTGGATAAAGCTTTTCCCACATTCCAAGCAAATGTGCGGCCGTTCCCCAGCGTGGAAGCGCTGGTGGTATGTGAGGCTGGACCTCTTGCTGAAGCTCTTTCCACATTCAAAGCACTTGTAGGGGCGTTCCCCTGTGTGAAGGCGCTGGTGGACCACCAGGTCGGAGCTCTGGCTGAAGCTCTTCCCACATTGCCCACATGTGTAGGGCCGTTCTCCGGTGTGGATCTTCTGGTGGCGGATCAGGTGGGAGCTCCAGTTGAAGCTCTTCCCACATTCCAAGCATTTGTAGGCTTTCTCCCTGTCATGAAGCTGCTCATGGATCACCAGGTCAGAGCTCTGGCTGAAGCTCTGGCTGTCTTCCCGGCACAGAGTGGGTCTTTCCCCCTCAGAGCACCCTGGGCTGGGTTTGCAGCCATGCCTCATGGGGGATCTCTGGGGCTTTTCCTCCTTGTTGACTTCCATTGCCTTGGAGCTGCTTAAAATGGCCTCTTCCATGAGGTTCTGACATGGGGATTTGTCTTCCCTGGTGTCTGTGTGCAGCTTATTCCCTGCAGAATGCGGGAAGAAGGAGAGAAAAGGAAAGGAGAGGAAGAAAGGAGAGAAAGGAAGAAGGAGAGAGAAGAAGGAATGAGAGAGTCAAAGGAAGAAAGAGAGAAGGGATTGAGGAGAGAGAGGAAGGAAGAAGGAGGAGGAGCAGGGAGAAGAAGGAAATGAGGAAGACAGAAGAAGGAAGAAGGGGAGGAATGAAAAAGGAGGAGGAAGGAGAAGAAGGAACAACGAAAGAAGGGGAAGAAGGAGGAAGGGGAGGAAGGAATGAGGGAAAGGAAATAAAAGGAAGGAGCATTAAGAAAAAGGAGGATTAAGAGACAGGAAGGAGAAGGAACAAGGAGAGGAAGGAAAAAGCAGAAGAAAAGGGAGGGAGAAACAAGGAGAAGGTAGAAGGAAAGATGAAGAAAGGAGGAAGATTTGCCTCTGTGCCAGAGGGAAGAGGAAGGATATGCCCCCCTAATTCATACCCAGCAGGACAGCATCAGCAGCGGGGTTGTCCTGCAGCCAGGAGCAATGCTGGGCTGAGAGATGAGGCAGAGGAGAGGGGGAACAGGGCAATAACTTCCTCCTCACCTGCCTGGGTGTCCCAGGGCATCTTCCTCTTTCTTACCATCTCCTCCTTCCTCCAGCCAAAGTTTTGGGAATGAGAAATCCTGGTTTTGGCAGAAAAAATAAGATGTGGTGTGCTGGATTGGAGATTCCTCCTGCCCAAGTCCATCTCTGGAAATCACTGGGCATCTTGTCTCTATAAAAGCCTCCAAAGAACTAAGACACAGCCCCCAAAACCCCAATATTCAGCCAAAACTCCCTCTAAAATAGGAAATTCAGCCTCCAAAACTACAAATGGCCAAGATTTAGCCCAAAAAACCAATAAAAAAACCAAGATTCACCCCCAAAAGACTTCAAAGGATCAAGATTCTGCCAAAGAAAAATCTCCCAGGAGTTCCCTTTCTCTGGTCTCTCCACTTTGGTGTTTCAGTGGTCCCCCTTGTCCAGGCTGCTGGGGTCCCTTTGTGTATTGAGGATCCTTATCCTCTAGGATGCCAGGGGTCCCGAGAATCCCAGAGGTCCCCCCACTTTGAGCTTCTGGTGGTCGCTCTTCTCTGGGTTGCTGGGGGTCAAGTGGGTAGTGTCCCTCCCCTCCTCCGTGGTCCCCCTGCTTAGGGATACCGAGGGTTTTGAAAGGAAGTCCTGTGTGTCTTTTTCTCCTTTGACTCTCTGCTTCAAGATGCTGGGCGATCCAGAGTTCTCCCCGCCCCCCTCCCCGTCCCCCCTGGGTTTCCCATTTTGGCATTCCTTGGGTTGCCTCTCCAACCTATCCCTTCCCCTGGCTGCCGGCGCTCCCTCCTCTCTGGCTCCTCCGTTTCTGGGTCCCGAAGGTACTCGCTCTCCAGGCTTCTTCCTCTCCGTAGTCGACCCCCCTCCAGGCTGCTGGGGATCCCCCAGCTCCGGTATCGCCTCTCTCCCGGGCTTCCCCACCAAGGCTCGGCTCTTCCGAAGTGCCCCCAAACCCGGTGTCTCACCCCCCCGCCAGTACCGGGCGATCGCCACGAGGGCGGGATAACAATGGATGCGGCGGGGCCTGACCAGGAAGACCAACCACCACCGCGGCTCTAGGAACCCGGCACCCCCCGCCCACCGACGGGGCTCTTTGACCAGCCGCCACGGGGACCACCCCAAAAAACCCCACCTCCCGGGAACCCTCCAATATCTCCCAAAAGGGCATTTCCGGCTCAGCTTTGGCGTCCCGGAAGATCCTAAGATCCCCCTCCCAGAAAAACTCTACCAGGAACCCGCATTATATTTGCGGCGAGCTCCCCCTCCCCCGTCACCTGCGGGACGCGGAGGGGAACACCGATGCTTCCAGGCCGGAGGTGCTGCAGTTACAGTGAGCAGTGGACTTGTGGCTCCTCCTTTTCCTGCCCCGGCCCCTGCTCCTGCTCCTCTCTCTCCTCTTCCCCTCCTCCTCCTCTGGCTGCTTCTTTTTCTGCTGAATCCTTACTCCTCCTCCTCGTCCTTCATCCGTCCCCCCCCCCGCTTCTCCTTCTTCATGCCTTCTTCTCTTCCTCCTCCTCTTCCAGACACCCTGGCTGTGTGTATAGACTGGGAAAGGAGAGGCTGGAGAGCAGCTGCGGGAAGGGATCTGGGGGTCCTAATCTATGCCCATGTGGATCTGAGTCAGGAGTGCCCTCGCAGTCAGGAGGGCCATCCGTGTGCTGGGTACATCAGGCCCAGCATCGCCGGCCGGGCCAGGGATGGCATTCACAGACAAAACATGTTGTTAGGGATGGGAATTTAATTAATTACCTATCAAAAGAATAGCAGGAGAATGAAAAGTAAAATAGATTCTATAAACACCTTCCCTGACCCCCTCCTTCCTTCCCAGGCTCTCTCCTCCTTCCAGTGGCACAGGGAGATGGGAATGGGGGTCACGGTCAGTTCATCACATCTTGTTCCTGCTCAGGGAGAGAAGTTGGGAGTCCTTCCCCTGCCTCAGCGTGGGTCCCCAGAGGGCCTCAAGTCCTTCCAGCAAAGTTGCTCCAGCATGGACTCCTCTGCCCAGGGATCCACAGGGATTTCAGCATGGGCTTTCCACAGACTCTCATCCTTCCTTTTGGGCATCCACCTGCTACAGTGTGGGCTCCTCTCTGTGGGCTGCAGGGGGATCTCAACTCCAGCACCTGGAGCAGCTCCTGCCCCTCCTTCTGCACTGCCCTGGGTGTCTGCAGAGCTGTTCCTCTCACATGTCCTCACTCTGCTCTTCCCTGCATGCAATTCCATCTGCTTCAGAACTTTTCCCTTCTAGAATCCATTATCCCCGAGGTGTCACTGCCATCTGTGTTTGACCCACCCTTGGCAGTGGTGGGTCCATCCTGGAGCCAGCTGGTGTTGGCTTTGCTGGACATGGGGAAGTTTCTGGCAACTTCTCACAGAAGCCACCCCTGTAGCCCCCTGTCATCTGTGTGGAAGACGGTGGCAAAGAGTATATTAAACACAACTGCCTTGTGCATGTCCCTGTTTGGGAGGTGACCATCCTCATCCTGGAATGGGACAATGTTACTTCTACCCTTTGTTTTGCCATTAATGTATTTGAAAAAACTTTTCTTTGTTCCCCACATTTCTGGCAGCTTCAATTCCAATTGAGCTTTGGCCACTCAAATTTTCTCCCTACGGTGTTGAACAGTATCTCTTTATTCTTTCTGTGTTACCTGACCTTTCTTCCACTGGGCACACACCTTCCTTTTTTCCTTATATCCAAGGGGAAATCCCTGTTTAGCCATGCCAGCCTTCTACCTTGCCTGCTTGACTTCCAGCATTTAGGAATTGCTGCTCCTGTGCCTGTAGAAGGTGATGCAGTGCACCCCAACACCTGCAGAAACATTTTCCCAGGGTAGTAATTTGTTCCCTGAACAGCCTGAGGTCCTAGAGAGTTCCTCCTGCTTTAGGCACAGGGCCTGTTCCAAGGCTGGTGCAGCCAGAAAGTTGTTCTCATTTCCCACTCATTCCTGCTCTGCTGAGGATGGATTTCAAGACCAAAAGCAACAACAACAACAATAACAACAACAAACCTGCAGGTTAGTTTATTTCATTTAAATACAATGTGAGGCTCTCTATTTACACAAAGTCTCCAGGTCACACAAACCTGGTGGATGCTGAAGGAGGAGAGGATGAGTAATGACATTTCTTCTTAAAGACAACATCACTATGGAGAAGAAAAGACACAGACTTGATGTGTCATGACATGCACTGGGGAGTCACTGACAGGAGACAACAGGCAGGCTGTGGCTGTTCAAATGCATCCTGTGCTAAGTTTCTTCAGGGCATCTTGAGCTCCTGGTTCCTCAGGCTGTAGATGAGGGGGTTCAGTGCTGGAGGCACCACTGAGTACAGAACTGATACCACCTGAGGTAACAATGGGGAAGAGGTGAAGAGGGGCTTCAGGTAAGCAAACATGGAAGTGCTGATAACAGGGAGACAAAAGAGGTGAGGGAAGCACAAGGCTTTGTGCTGTCCCTTTTCAGAGGGGATCTTCAGCAAGGCCAGCAACAGACAGGGATCGTTTGTGCTGTGCAGGGCTGCTTCAGAACAGGGATGGGGATTTAATACTAGCAGACACTGTATTGATGTTGAGGGATGCAATGGTTTCCTTGCCTTAGTCTTTACTGGAAAAGTCTCTCAGGTCCCTGCATTCAGTGAAGGGCTTCAAGGAGGAGGAGGAAAGCATGTATTGGCAGGAACCTCACTGAGGGGAGGAAGGGGTTAAAAGCAGAAGATTTGACAAGGAAGGAAAAAAAAGAGAAAATAATATTTCCACTCAAAGATGACCTTTCAGCTGAAAGATGCTAATATTTGGTGGGGGAAATTGTGGTTGCTTTGGGTTGTTTTTTTCTGCCTGCTTTGAGAAGTGGAATTTCTGCAGAAGATTATAGGATGTTGTAAAAAAGTCCTAGAAAGCAGTTTTCACAGGCCTAGACCTTCTGGTGAAAGGGAAGAGAGATAAGAAGCTCAGAGATTGCAAAAGCATGGAGCTTGCAAAAGCATGGCCTTATGAAGGAATGTGCCTGTGATAGGCCCTGTGATATGTTATGGCAGGGGAACAGGCCTGGTGTGAGTGCTTTTTGCCCTGGTTAAAATGGAATAATCTTAGGATTGTATGTGTCCCCATTTTGCTAGTGTGGCGATAGAGTAAATCTACTCTTTACACTTTAGCTGTGGATTTTGGCTGTCTCGGTTACCTGCATTTATTCAGTTCACACACTATGAAATCCCAGAAGGACATGCCTGTGTTGGCCTCTGCAGTGGCACTGGCTAGAGCTGCCTGGCTGAGAGTATCCCTGTGTGAAAGGTCTTGGTGGACAGGGAGCTGGGCAGGAAGCAGCCATCTGCCCTGGCAGCAAGGAAGGCCAGGAGCACCCTGGGCTGTGTGACCAGCAGATTAAGGATGTGGATTATTCAGGTTACTGTGCCTTGGTTTTGGTTCCTCCACACAGGAGAGATGTCTGGAAGCCTGAGCAGGTTTAGTGAAAGCCCTCCAGCTTTAGTGAAGGTGAAGCTGGAGCAACTTGCTGTGACAAGGCTGAGGAAGCTGGACTTGGATTAGATCCAGCTGATCCCACATTGTCTTCTGATAAGAAGTTTAGAAAGCCACAGGGTCCTGAGTAGGTTTTAAGGGGTGTTGGGGGTCCTTTCTGTACCTTATATCTCAAAAGGAACTTCTCTAATAAACTTTCTTTGAAGCTCCCACTCTGCCCACAACAAGGGGAGCACTGCAGGAGGGCACTGGGGTCACTGGGGACCAGTTATGAATGCTGGGAGTACTGCGAACTCTGTCATGTCTTCCAGTTGCCTCAGTCCAGCTTCCCACTTTGAGTGGAGGCTGTGTGGATCCCTATGGTTTTAGGGTATGACTATAAGCTGCAAGGGTTTGATTGACAGCTGGCATTTATTGGGGAGAGAGAAATGGAGTGGGGGGTGCAGAGAGTGCTGGGGGGTAGGTGCTGAGGATCTCCAGGTGTGGGGTCGTGGAGTTGCTGGGGTTGTCCAAGTGTGGGATGCTGGGTGACAAGGGTGTTGGGGATGACCTTGTAAGGGGTGCTGGGAGTGCTGGTTGTACTGGGTATCCAGATGCTGGTGGTTCTGTGTGCTGGGGGTGCCAAGGTTCAGGGTGCTGGGAGTGCTGGGGGGTGCTGAGCGGGTGCAGATTCTGTGCTCAGATGGAGATGCTGTTCTCTGTCTCCAACGGGTTCAAGTAGTTGTATCTCAGCTCAGCCAGGTGATTCCTCTCCTCAATCCGGTCCCGGATCTCCTCCAGCCGCCCTTGGAAGGCCCGGATGAGCCGCCGGGGTTCTGCCTCTGTGAACCACTCCTCCGGGTACTGTCCCAGGAGCCTCTGGAGGGGGACAGGGACAGAGACATGGACCCTTCAGCTTCAACTCCTTGGTGCCGTTTGGGGGTTCTCTCGTTTAGCAGCCTGGTGGGTGTGGAGCAATGGTGGCTGTCCCCCAAGCTTGGTGACACCACAGGTGGTGATATCCACACTTGTGGGCATCTCTTGCAGTTCCCCAGGCCCACAGAGCTGTTTGGGGGGGCACATGGGGACTGTGGGGCCAGACTCACCCTGTCCTTGAGTTGAGAGCTGAGGAGAATGAGGGCCACCAGGATGTTGGCAGTGGTGGCCACCTCAGGGATGGTGTCGAGGAAGTGCTGGAGGAAGGCCCGGCCCTTCTCGCAGGGTGGTGGGTGGCGCATGGAGGACGGGGCATTGGGGGTGAAGGCCCCCAGATCATACTGCAGGGGGATAGGTCACTGAGGAGAACATCCCCCCAGAACATCAATGGTATGGGTGGGGACCCCCCCAAAACAGTGAGGACACAGGTGGGGACATTCTTTGGCACAGAGAGGGGGCAGATGGGAACATCTCAGCATGGCAAGGGAGACTGGGGACATCTCCAGTATGAAGAGGGGATGGATGGGGACATCCTCCTGTCATGGGGACCCATTGGATGGGGACACAGGGTGAGGACATCCTTCCAATATGGAGATAGGATGGATGGGGACATCCTTCTGGCATGTAGAGAGGTATGATATAGACATTGGTTCAGGATGGGGATGTACTTCCTGCACAGAGGAGTGGGAAGGGGATATGTCCCCAGTACGGCTCAAGGACAGCTGGGGATGTCCTTTGGGTCCCTGGCCCATGTCCCACCTGCCCATTGTTGACGGCTGCATGCTGTGCTGAGCAGGTGAACATCACCATGGTGAGGAACTTGATGAGCTCTGCCACTGTCTGCAGTGAGGAGGGAACACCTGGGTAGGAGTGAGGACAACCAAGAGCCTCAGGGAGGTGCCTGTGCCGTGCCTCCCCTGGGGACATCCTGTGGCAGCCACAGGTGTGCTACCTGAGGAGGTCCTGCCCAGGAAGCCATTGGTGAAGATGTCCATCACCCAGGCCTGCAGCTCAGTGTCCCCGCTCACCGCTGCGTCCCCACCATAGTAGAATTTCACAATGCCAGTAACAAAGCTGTTGTAGGGACAAGGTGATTGAGAGATCCTGGGGCATGCCAGGACCACCCTCCACCTGCTGAAACTAGTCTCACCTCTCAATGGCTTCCCAGAGGCTCATCCCATCGTCTCGGTAGTGATAGTTGGGGACATGGGACATGCCACGGTGGCGGATGTCATCGGGGAGGCACAGGGACGTGTAGGTCACCTGCTCCAGGCCTCGCTGCACCACCAGCAGCAGGCCCTCATAGGTCACCCCTGAGCCCTGGGAGGAGGGCCACCCGTGGTTGGGGAGGGCAGGAGGTGACAGGCTTCAGTGTCCCCCAGTGCCCCCAGAATACATCAGTACCCTGCACTGCTCCCAGGGTACGAGTCCTTCAAGTACACACCCAGTGCCTCTGGTACTCCCCTATACCCCAGTGCTCTCCAGTGTCCTCCAACCATTTTCTCTAGTGTCTCCCAGGTCTCTCATGCTTCCCAGGGCCCCTTAGTGCCCCCAATACAATACAGTGCTCCCCAGCAATTCCAGTACACTCAGTGTTCCCAGTACATGCCAGTACTCCACATTGGTCCCAGCAGTACCCTAGTACCCCTCAGTGTTTCCAGTAGACCCCAAGGCTCCCAGCAGACCCCAGCATTGCCAAGATTCCAGTGCCCTCCTGTGTCCCAGTGGACTCCAGTAGACCCCCAGTGTCCCCAGTACACGCCAATGCCTCCCAATACCCCAGAGCATTCAGTGCCCCTCAGTGCTCCCAACAGGACCCAGTGCCCTAGCAGAGCCCAGTGCTCTCAGTCCCCAGGGCTCACCTTGTCAATGACGCCACCTCGGTTGATGAGGACACTGCGGGCCAAGGTATTGATATGCAGTGTGAAGTGGAAACTGGGCATGAGGAGCTGAGGGGGGAACAAACACCTGGCAGGTGACCAGGGATCCCTTCATGGAGGTGGGGGGCCTGTCAGGTGAGGCATAACTGCCCTCAAATCCAAGGGGCAGAGAGCAGCGGGTGGCCCTGAAGAGGAACCTTACCTTGAAGACGGGGTGACAGGAGGGCAGGTGGCGCAGGGTGGCGATGGCAAAAACCTCCCCAAACAGGTGGGTCCTCAGCAGGTGGGTGAGGAGCTGGTGGCTGTAGAAGTCGGCATTGCGCACCCAGGTCTTGGCCAACAACCAGTCCCACTCATCATCACTTGGCAGGAAGATGGGGCTGCAGGATCCTGGTGTTTGGCTGAGCTGTGGGACAAAGCTGTGGTCTAGGACCATTGCCACCCTCCTGACGGCAGGGTTTGGGGTGGGACATCCCTACCTGAATGGCGATAGGGCGCAGGTGCCCATCGGTGCCCTGGTGAAGCAGGCAGAGCGGGGCCGCTATGTACTGCTGGCGTCCATATATGGTGTCGGTTGGGATATCCTCCAGCACCTTATAGTCCACAATAAAAATCCGACCTTCTTGAAGCTCCTTGCCCAGGTCAGTGCCACTTCCCAGTGAACCAGCAACCATCTCTGGTGTCACTGGGAATTTGAGTGGCAGTGTGGTGCAGCGATGGATGACGATGGGGTTGTTGCCATTGAGGAACTGGTAACCGAAGAAGTCATCTTCTTGCCAGTGCTTGGCCACATACTCAGGGACTAAGGTGATGGTCAGACATCAGCACTCACCCTCCAGGCACATCTTGTGAAGGAAACCCTGAGTGATGCAGGGGAAAGGGTAGGGGACAACACACAAGATACCCACCAATGTCCCTGCCCTGTGTCCGGGAGAAGATGGTGCGCATCTCATCCAGGCTGTTCCAGGAGGTGCGTCTCAGTAGGAACCCTGACAGGAAGTGGGAGGCCCCTCTATGGGGCAGAGGGGGGGACCTCAGCACACCTGTCACCCTCTCTGGCCCCTTTCCCTGTCATCACCCATGTCCTCCATGGTCTCAGGGCAGTGCTTACTGGAAGATGAGGAAACCAGTGAAGTTGTTGGCCCTGATGCGGGAAAACTGGATGTTGGAGTCCAGCTCGGAGACGGAGTCCACGTTGAGGCAACGGGGCCAACCCTGGGCGAAGTTCTTCCACCTGAGTAGGGGGAAAATGGGAGCAGACATCAGCGTCACTGCTGATCAGCCCACCCCTGGCCAAAGTAGGCTTTGTCCCCATGTCCCTGCTGTCACCGGTAAGCCTCCTGTCGTGCTGCCAGCTCCCGATGACGATGTTCCTTGAGGATCTGCAGCTTGTCATCCACCAGCTTCTTCCCTAGAAAGACGGGGGGTGTCAAAAGTCGGCTCTCTGGCCATCAGAAGAGGATGGGGGTAGGGTGGGTCCTACCTGAGCCCTCCCGCACCTCCACTGTGGTGATCCCCTCCAGCCACTGGTAGCAGGGGAAGCGATACAGGGTGCCATTGGGGGCTGTCACCCGGACATCCTTGCAGAACCAGGCATCCTCCAGGAAGAGCCGCCATTTATGCAGGCGGATGAGGACAATGGGGCCCAAGTCCTGCCCACAGTGCACAGACAGGCTTTTCTCCTGGAGAGGAGGAAATGGCTTCTGAGGGGATGGGCAGATGCTCTGTGGTGGCACCAGGGACCAGCAGAGAAGGGGCTCAAAGCATCCCCACTTGCTTCCATTGACTCCAGGATCCTTATCCTCCACCATCTCCTAGAAGTCCTTTTCCTCCATCCTCCCTGGACCACTACCCACCATCCTCCCCAAATTTTTTCCTCCAGACCCTGGAACCTCTTTCCTCCATCTCCCTCAAATCCCTTCCCACCATCCCCTTGTATCCCCAGGACAGTCCATGCAGCCCCTCACATCCCTGGGGCAGCCTGTGCCACCCTTCATGTCCCCAGGACAGCTCTACCACCCCTTGCGTCCCTATCCCCATCCCCACCTTTCCTGGCAGGAACAAGAAGGACACGGTAGTCTGGCGGCTCTCGCCATAGCTGCCCACCAAGGTGATGGAGATGAAGTTGTTGGTCCCAGCTTCCACCATGTCACCTGTTGCCACTGTCACCTTGTAGACAGCCATGACAAGCTGCAGTGATGTCCTGGAGATGCCTTCAGAGAAGAGTGAGGGGCTTTGGGGTGCAAAGCTGCTCTTTTGGGTGATTTGGGTGTCGCAACCCCCATGGCCGTTGTGTGAGTGGGTGACAGGTCCTTCCTCCTCAGGGAGGTGTTATCAGATCACCGCTACTGGCCAGCATCCAGTACATCTGATCTCAACTGATGCGGCTGTGGGGACATTACCAAAGCGATGGCCCTGGGGCTGGCCATGGAGACATTACCCAAGTGATTGCCCTTGGGGGTAGCCATGGGGACATTACCCAAGAGTTGGCTCCAGGGGTGGCTGTGAGGACATTACCCAAATGATTGCCCTGGGGGTGGCTGTGAGGACATTACTCAAGCAATGGCCCTGGTGGTGGCTGTGAGGACATTACCCAAGCGATTGCCCTGGGGCTGGCCATGGGGACATTACCCAAGGGATGGCTCCAGGGGCAGCTGTGAGGACATTACCCAAGCGATTGCCCTGGGGCTGGCCATGGGGACATTACTCAAGCAATGGCCCCAGGGGCAGCTGTGAGGACATAACCCAAGCGATTGCCCTGGGGGTGGCTGTGAGGACATTACCCATGCAATGGCCCCAGGGATGGCCATGGGGACATTACCCAAGCAAAGACCCCAGGGGTGGCCTGAGCCAAAGGAGGGGAATTCACCACTGGCCAGGAGCTTCACAGGCCCCTGCCCAGGCTCTTCTCCGGCACAAGCAACCCCAGCTGCCACTGGCTGACAGGAAAGAGCAGCGCCATTGATGGCTCTAGCACTGCGGCCGGGGGTGCTCCTGGGGGTCGGCAAAGGGTGGGTTGGGACCCCCAGCACCAGGACACCCCTGAACAACCATTCCTGGGGACTGGAACCTTGGAACTGCCATTGTCCCAAACCATGACCCCCCTGAACCCCCCATTCCTGTGCGCTGAGACGTCCCTGCACCCCATGCCCTGGCTCTGGCACTACCCTCCATTCTCTTTCCCGGCCATGCTGCCTCTCCCAGCCCTTAGTCTCTCCTTTTCCCTTGAACCTGTCACCCCGTCTATTTCTACCCTTCCCAGATCCCAAACCCATTCCTGCTTCTTCCAGTTGTCAAATCCTCCTTTCCTCAACACCGCCAATACCCTGAACTCTCCTTAATGGAGTTGCCTCTCCCCACTCTTATCCCCGCCTTTCCTTACCCTGGGATCCCCCTGAACTGCAATTCAAAAGCACCAGGACTGCCTGACCCACCATTCCCAGCACAGAATGACCCTGAATCCCCTTTCCTGGCCACCCTGCCTCTCCAGCCTCCAGAGCCTCCTTTTCGTTTGTCCTGGAACCCCCTGCACCCTCATTCCTGTCTTTTCTTAACATTGGGGCCCCCTTAGCCCCTCTTCCCCAGCTGTCCTGGCTCTTCCTACCCATTACTCATCTGTGCTCAACACAGGGGACCCCTTAAAACTCCCATCTTATCTCTCCCTGCAGGAGGAACTCAACACAAGCTCCCAGATGTGTCCCCAGTCATTCCCTCACTGTTGTCAATAGGGGTTTAGGACAGCATCCAGAGCCCCTGTGCTCATGGCAGGTGACCACAGCTCAGCTGGCAGTGAGACTGTGCCAGACTCCCATTCTGGACAGCCCAGTGCTATGGTGGCTTGTGGTGGGTCATGGAGGCCACAGACTCGGCTGCTCGCCTACAGGCTTGTGTTGTCCCAGGATTCACAATGAAATCTCTTTTTCCCACCCTGTCAGTGAGAGCAAAGTCCCAGCACCTGCTGCAGGGTTCAAGTCTCCATGCCCAGGATTTGTGCCAGGGACACTCAGCCTCCCCCAGGCAGCGCCTCTTGCTCTGTTAAACATCGCAGCCAGGGTCATTCTAGGGAGCAGCAGCAAGTTCAGCTTGAGGAGAAAGTTCTTATCAGAACCCTTGGACTTCACACTGCTGTTCCCAGTAACAGGGATGGTTGCCAGTGTGGTTGCCAGATGAAGAATCATTAGCACCTGGTTGATGCCTTAACTTTTGGCTTTCATGTTTTTCAGATTCTGTGCTGCTCAGGGGTGTAGTTCTGAGCCTCCTATTAAGTGTTAGTAAGCTCTCTTCAGAGTAGGTAGACAAAACAAATCCTTTTCCCGCTGAAGATCAAGGACAATGAGTAAAAGTTTAATGCTCAAAAGCATAAACAATGGTGGACTGAACAGAGAAAACAAGAAGGATGGGACTTCACAACCTGAAGCTGTAATTGGACAATTAAACCCCAATATGCAAATGGACCAAAACTTATAAAAGTGTAAAGACCTTGTGAGCAGCCATCCATTTTGTGACCATTTTGGGTCCACCTTGAGCGTAGCCCTGGATCAGACTCTTGTACTGCCCAAGGTGTATCCTTTAAGGCCTTTTAATAAATACCTACTTTAGCTCTGTCCAGTCTCTTTTCCAAGTCAGCCTTCCCAAGGCATCATGGTGGGTTTGATGCCTTAGGAACTTAGCTTTTATATTTTTCATATATTTGTGAACGTGCAATTCTTTAGTGTATAACTCTAAASTCCATATACAGTGTTAGCTACTGCTTTCCCATTTTGATATCCCTGARGGGATCCCATTTTTCCCATTTTGGGCAAACACAACAATTCCTCTCTAGGCCTGAGAAACAAGGACCCCTCATTGTCTCAGGCCCTGAGAGATTTAAATAAAAGTGAGTTGTGGAGGGAGCAAACTTGGGGTAAATGATTTAATTGCCTGAAGCTGTAATTGAAAGATTTACCCCCAATATGCAAATGAACCTAACTTATAAAAGTATGAAAACCCATGACCAGCCATCCATTTTTGGGTGTAGCCCCTTGAGGGGCTTCATCTGCCTGAAATGTACCTGAAGACCCTTCAATAAATATAACTGCTGTTTATTCTCTTGATTTTGTCTGGCCTCTGTTTTTAGGTAGTCTAAAAAGGCATCAGGTTAATACAATGCTGATTTTTAAAAACCCATTGGCCTATGAAACTGCACGATGCTTATTCTCTAGGAAGAAAATCTGGAAAGCAATCAGCCCAGTTGTGCCAGGTTTTACCAGTAAAGGTATGACTTTTGGGTTGCTAACCACCAAAGAGACCCCCAGGACAGAAGAATGCAAAGGAAGAGAAAATATGCTAATGATTTTGGGGGAAATGATTATTATATATTTGTTTATTCCAGGAAAATCAATGAATATGTATATAAAAGAGAGTATAGAAACATTTTCTATAATCAGTGTGTAAGTTTGGTGGAGTTATGCTCCACACATCCAGCCAAATAAAGAACACCTGCTTTCTACAGGAAAACATTACATAGTTCCTCAAACATAGAACTGAAATGCACAAGAAAGAAAATGCTCACAAAATGTCACTAAACAGTTTCCAAGCCACCAAAATCCATGAAATTGAATCAGACAATTTAATTTAAACAGCAGAATGTGAACACACAGGCTCCTTATCTTTGCTTTGCAAAGAACAAGTATGTCCACTTAAGACAATTCCTTCTGGAATAACACATTCCTCAAGTTCCTCTGAAGCTGGGAATTTGTACTAATACAGACTTTAGGTTAGGGAGCCTTGACAAGCTGGCTCTGATGTTAGAAAACGTCTTGGTGTGTGGACAGGAGCTGCACCGTGCACTGTAAAGTGAAATGAGTGTTGAAGAAGCATGGCTGGTCCCAGGGAACTCATCTGACATGGAGGGGCCAACCCAGCTGCACTGGGATTACAGATCACTGCACTTCCAACTGCCAGATCAAATATCACCTCATCAAATTCCTACTGAATGCTTATCTCTTCTTGCTGTAAATGACAGGGGAATTGGGTGGGAAGTAGCAACAAATTGACATACACTGACTTTCTGAATTATCAAAAGGAAATGTAATCAATTGTCAGGCCAACATTTATTGCTAATTCTATGCAATTAAGTAATTTCATTAAATGTATCCGTTACCATGCCCACAAAGATATTTCCTTCAAAGGAAAAGGAGAGTGCTTCAAACCATTCCATAGATGAGCCCTCATTTAAGCAAGGCTTCAATGGTTTCCTTTCTGTAAAACATGACAATTTCACAAGATTAAGACTTTTTTTCAAACCTGACTTTCATGGCAGTTCACAGTAACCCTGTGCTTCCCACCTTAAAAAGCTTTCAAAGAGATTGTTTTATCTGCAATGACTTTGTGCCTGTAATCAGAAAGTAATTTTAATTGTTCTTTTAACCATTATTGCCCTCAAATTGGGTTTGCCTGAGGAGAATAGAAGCTCAAATGTGAGCTTCTATGTGAGGTGTGAGCAGGCTGCTTCCTCTGGAGAAATCAGAGCAAACAAGAGTTCAGATCTGTGATTTGAGGGGTCCCAGCTGGCTGGAAGCTGGTGAATGTTGTCCCAGTTTTCAAGAAGGACAAGAAGGAGGATCCAAGATACTACAGGCCTGTCAGTCTCACTCTGATACCCAATAAAATCATGGTAAAGTTTATTCTGGGAAGTACTGAAAAACACCTGGAGGAAAACGGGCATCAGTCAGAGTCAGCATGGCTTCATGAGGGGAAGGTCCTGCTTGTGAAATGTGATTTCCTTCTACCACAGGGTAATGCACTTGGTTGATCCAGGAAAGCCAGTAGATGGAATCTTTTTGGATTTCAGCAAAGCTTTTGATACTGTGTCTCCCAGAATGCTTCTGGACCAAGTGTCCAGCACACAGCTGGATAAACACATTGTAGATGGGTGAGCCACTGGCTCACAGTCAGGCACCAAGGGTGGTAGTGACTGGGGTGACACCATGCTGGCAGTGGTCACGCGCAGGTTCTGCAGGGCTCCATTGTCAGCCCCAGGCTCTTCAACATCTTCCTTAATGACCTTAACACAGGACTTGAAGGGATAACCAGTAAATTTACTGATGACACTTATTGGGAGGAGCTGTCACCTGCCTAGAGGGCAGAGAGGCTCTGCAGAGAGACCTCACAAATAGAGATGGGCAATCATCARCTGTGTGGAGTTTAACGAAAGAAGTGTCAKATTCTGCCCCTGGCTTGGACTGGGGAAGGAGAGGCTGGAGAGCAGCTGCAGGGAGGGATCTGGGGGTCTTGGCCAAGGGCAAGTTGAACATGAGTGCCCAGGCTGTCCAAAGTGCCACTGTGTCCTGGGGGCAGCAGGCCTAGCATCAGCAGTCAGGCCAGGGGGGGATTGTCATGCTCTGCTCTGCACTGGGGTGGCTTCACCTTGAGTGACACCGCAATATAAAAACGACATAAAGCCATTGTAGAGTGTCCAGAGGAGGTCACAACGGTGGGGAAGGGTCTGGAGGGGCTCTGTGAGGAACAGCTGAGGATACTTTGTTTGTTCAGCTGGAGGAGATTCAGGACCTCACTGAGCTCTTCAACATCTTTCCGAGGGGCAGCGCAGGGGCCAGTACCAATCTCTTCACTCTCATGAGCAGGGACAGTGCTTGATGAAATGGCTGGAGCTGAGTCAGGAGAGGGTGAGGTTGGATATTAGGAAAATGTTTTGGGGTTGGATTTAGGAAAATTGTTTAGAGGGTGGTTGAGCACTGGAACAGGGTCCCCAGTGAAGTGGTCACAGCCCCAAGTCTGTCTTGGGACAAGAAGCATTTGGACAATGCTTTCAGGCCCGTGGTGGAATTGTGGTGTTCTGTGCAGGGCAGGAGTTGGCCTCGATGATCCTGATGGTTCCCTTCCAACTCAGCATGTTCTGTGCTTCCATGAAATTACTTCAGCATCCAGCTCTCAGCTTTCACTCCAGAATAAAGCTGTTCCAGCCTCGTGAACACAGATATTCCAGTCCTCCTAAGTACAGTACCTACAATATTCTGTAACTTCTTTGGATGAAAGAAAGAAATAAACTGCATTTAAGTGTCCCCTCCTACCTATGCAGTGCAGGTACCACTGCAGGGGTGGTCTCATCCCCTCCTGTCACTCGTGTCCCCTGTACCCTTGGGAGCCTTGGAGAGGGTGGAAAATGTCCTCTGGAACAGTGACCGGTGCACACTGGCCTTGGGGACACCCCTGTCACCAGCCCTGTCGCTGTTGGTGTCGCGGTGCCTGTAGGAGTGTTTCCAGCCCTGCAGCTGCGCCCAGTGCCGGCTCCCCGGGAAACCCCCACCCCTTTCGGGGTCACTGCCAGGGGTGGCAGTGGTCTCAGTGCGGCACTTGTAATTTTGGGGGGTGCACGGACTGGATTTGTGGTTGGTGGGATGGGGGAGGAATATCTGGGGCCAGATTTGGGGTTATGGGGTGGGGGAAAGCATTTTGGGGGTCCCTGGGCGGGCGTGGGGGGACGGGTAGGATGGGGGGAGTCACTCTGGGTAGTGCAGGGGCTGGACTTGGACGCAGTGGGGTGAGCATCCCCAACCTGGCATCCCCACCTTGAGGGGTCCCCAGTTTTTGGAGTTCCAAATCCCCAGGGTGCCCAAGGGTCCCAAATTTTTAGGTGCCCACCCCAGGAGTCCCAGTTTTGTGGCGTCCCACATCCCCGAGGTGTTCCTGCCCACCCAGGGGTCTTAATCTTTTGGGTTCTCCTGCCCAACGAGAGGTTCCCAATTTGTGAGGTCCCACCTCCCTGGGATACCCCTGCCCACCCACAGGTCCCAAATTTTTGGGTTCTCCTGCCCACCAGGGGGCCCCCACCCAGTGGGTGCCCACGCCAGCCCCTTGCAGCCCCCACCTCCGTGGGTACCAGGGTGCCAAGTGCTCCGCCACCCCGTGCACTGGGCGCAGACGGGACCGGAAGCGTTTGCGTCGTGCCCCGGTCGCGGTTCCCCTGCCCCCCGCCCCACACGCTGGGGACCCCCTGAGCTCCCCTGTCACCCACTCAGTGCAGGAGGTGCGGTGGCACCGCAGGACCCCCTCTCTGTGGCATCCCCGAGGTGGCACCTGCGCATTTTGTCACCACCACCCGCCAATTTGTCACCAGCGCCCCAAAGCCCACATGCCACAAGGGGAAGTGACAGCATTTTTGGCGTCCCCCCGCCACTTCGATGCCCCTACAAGACCCCCGAGGATGCTGCACGAGTCCACATCCCCACGTTGTCCCAGCCGCAGCATCCTCCGAGGGGACCTTGGGAACTTTGGGGACTGTCCCCACGTCCCCGAAGTACCTCCGCTGCTACACCCGCGCTCGCGGCTTCCCCATGTGATGGGGCAGGAGTTTCAGTCACATCCTCACCTCCTCCTTCTCCTCCTTCTCCGCCTCTGCCCCTGGAGGTGATGCCACTGCTACCGCTGGGGACACGCTGGCGACACCGCGGGGGACACCCCTCGAAGGGATTGAGGGGTCGTGGTGGCTCCTGGAGTCCCTCTGAAATGACAGCTGGGGGTCCCGGGATGCTGCAGGTACCAGTTTGGGGGTGGGCGCTCGTTGGGGAGGATGGAGGGCGTTGGGGTCTCCAGGGTGGCTCCCAAAGTCCCCTCCCATCACCCAAAGTCACCCCCAAACCATGCCTCAATTTTCCCCTTGCTCTGCAGCCACCACCCAGAGCTGATGTCCTAGAAATTTATTTATTTGGGGGGGGGGGGGGTTGGGGTTGGGGCTACTGGGATGGGCTGGTGGGCTAGTGGAGTGGGCCAGGGTGTGGCTGGGCTGGTGGTCATCTGTGCTGGGGGCTGTCCAGGCTGGAGGGCTGCAGACCAATGTCCAGCTGGGATCCAGCTGGCTCTGGTGTCCATCTGGACCAATGTCCAACCTCTTGTGCCCCCATCCCAGGCTCCCTGGCCAGGGCTGCTCCTCACTGCAGAGTGGACAAGACCTACAGTCAGTCACAAGATGACCTCAAATCCCCTCCCATCAACCCCACCAGGCCACCCACCCCAAGCCTCGGGGCAACTGGTGTTCCCTGGAAGCCGGGCCAGCTCTGGATCTCCTGGAAGAGGGCGTTGCCAGGGCAGTCGGTGTGGCCGAGCTGGCGGTGGCCGCGCAGAGTGAAGTCTGGCTGGATGTGCCCGGAATGGATGGCGCAGGGCAAGAGCTCATCCCGCACTAGCGCCAGTGTGTCAGGGTCCGGCAGGGTGGTCGTGAAGTCCCCAACAATGCCAATGCCAAAGCCTTGGGTGTTGTAGCCCTTGGTGTGGGCACCTACCCAGTGCCACCCCCGGCCCTCATACAGGTACCCATCCGAGCCCACCACGAAGCTGCAAGGACACAATGGGGACAGTGATGGGGACGATGTGGGGACAATGGTGGGGGCTGTGGGGGCTTATGGGGACAGAAGTGGAAACGGAGATGAGGACTGGGAGGACAGGGATGGGGACCGTGAGGGGACAGTGGTAGGGACTGGAAAGGGACAGGGATGGGGACAGTGTGGGGTTATAAGGACAGTGTGGGGACAGGGATGGGGACAGTGGTGGGGACCATAAAGGGACAGTGGTAGTGACTGCAGGGCGACAATGGTAGGAGCCATGGGGGGACAGTGATTGGGACCATGAGGGGATAGTTATGAGGTCTGTGAGGGGACAACGACACGTACTGCAAGGGGACAGTGATGGGGACCATGGAGGGTGACAGGGACTATGGTGGGACAGTGATGGGAACCACAGGGGATGACAGTGACCATGGGGGTTGACAGGGACCATAGGGAGACAATAACCAACCCTATGGGGGGGTGACAGGAACCAGTGGGGGTGACAGTGCCCACAGGGGTACAATGACAGGAACCAGGGGGGTGGCAGGGACTGTAGGGATGACAGTGCCTACCGAGGCACAGTGACGGATCACACAGGGGGTGACAGGGACAGTGGTGGGTGCCAGCTCCCCAGGCTGTGGCCGGGAACATGGTGGGTGATGGGGACTGAAGGAGATGATGGAGACCACAGAGAATGACATGGCCCATGGGAGGTGACAGTCCTCAGAGGGGTATAATGACCGCCTCCACGGGGGGTCTCAGGGCCTGTAGTGGGTGCCATCACCCCAGGGAGGTGACAGTGACCTGTAGCCAATGTCGTCCCAGCCGCGGGTGTCCTGGTGGAAGCGCTGCATGTCCCTCATGGCACGGGCACAGGCGCCGAAGGTCCGGCAGGGCCACGCTGGCTCCAGGGTGTGGTGCAGGAACACCGAGCCTAGTGGGGGCTGCAGTGGGGCCGGGGTGCCCCGGTAGGGACGGGCACCCCACAGGCAGCGGGGCACAATGGCTGGGCACTCTGTGGGGATGAGGAGGTGGAGGTGTCACCTGAGATCTTGGGGACATGGCAGAGACCATGGGGGRACCTGGGGCTTGATGGGGACACAGTAGACTCTGCAGGTGGACAAGGGGCTCTACTGGCCCCTGGGGACATAGCAGAGGCCATATGGGGACAAGGAGCTCCTTGGGGACATGGTAGAGTCCACCAAGGGATGAGGGACTTGACAGGTCCTTGGGGACATAGCAGAGGCCACATAGGGACATGGGGCTTGATGAGGACACAGTAGAGTCCACAAGGAGACAAGGGGTTCCTTGGCAACATGGTGGTATCTACGTGGGCACAAGGGGCTGGATATGTCCCCTGAGCCACTGGGAACATGGCAGAAGCCATGTGGGGACAAGGGGCTGGAGGTGTCCCTTGAGCCACTGGGGACATGGCAGAGGCCGTGTGGGGACAATGTATTCCTTGGGGACATGGCAGAAGCCATTTGGGGTCAAGAGGCTTGATGGGTCCTTGGGGACATGGCAGAGGCCATGTGGAGACATAGGGGGGATGATAATCCTTATCTGGGAGGTGACAATGCCTATTTAGGGGGTGAAAATCCCTTATCTGGGTGGACTGGACAACCACTGTTTAGGGGTGACAACTTCATTCAACTGCCCACTTAAGCAGTGACAATCCATATTTGGGAGGTCACAACCCCATCTAGGTGTTGACAATCCCCATTTGTGCGGTGGCAATCCCTGTTTAGGGGGTGACAACCCCTGCCTGGGAAGTGACAAGCCCAGTTTGGGAGGTGCCACCCCGCCCATACCCACGTAGCGCTTGCTGAACTCCCGTGCTGCCTTATGAGCCACGGCTGCCACCTCCTGTGTCCCCACGTCCCTCAGGAGCTCCGGGGTGGGTGACAGCGTCCTCAGTACCCCCAAAACCGCCGCCACCTCTTTCTCCAGCCGTCCCTGTCCAGCCAGTGCCCCAAAATTCCGGCGCCGGTAACTGCTGGGGGGTCTCCCTGCTTCTGAGCCATTCCCGGTCCCGTAGTAGTCTCGGAGCAGCTCGACCACCGGGAGGGGTCCCCGGGACAGCCGCGCCCCCAGGACCACCCCATCCATGGCCCCGATGGCCACAGGGTCGGGAACAGGGGACGGGGGACCCCTCAACGTGTAATTTTGGGGGTTCTCCACGTCGTCCCAGCAGCCGCCAGGTCCCAGTGCGGTGGCGTTGTCGTCACCCCCCTGTGTCAGCAGGAAGGATGTCCCCAAAGCCTCGGCAATGGTGACAGCCAAGAGGGGGTCGGCGGGTGGGTCGAGGGTGGGTAGGGGTCGCCCAAACCCACCGGATCTCAGCCCCACCTCGATGCCGGCCAGGAGGGGACCAAGGGCCACTGTGGAGCCGTCGGGGGCCAGCACCGCCCCCAGCTCCGGTGTTGCCAGGTCGTGGCTGAGGAGGTCAGTCAGGAGCTGCCACTGGCCCAGGGTGAGAGCCGAGGGGCGTTCAGGGATCCCGGGGGGCTCGCCCAGCACCGCCTGGCAGCCCGGGGTGCTGCAGATACCCAGCCCCCTCCCCAAGGCCACGGCGGTGCCGGGGGAGCCGCCCCGGGCCGGGGACTCAAGGATATCCAGGATGTCGAGCACCGAGTCCATGTGACGTGGGGGCACAGCTGGGGACACGCCTGGGGGGACGGGGGCAGTGAGGGGGGGTTAAGGGTTTGGAAGGGGGTTGGAGGTAGAGGCACCCAAAAATATGCCAAAAGCAAGGGGAGGGTATCCAAAATAGGGGGAAAGGACCCAAAAGAGGCGGAAAGAAAATAGGGAGAAAGGACACAAACCAGGGGGAAAGGACTCAAAATAGGCGGAAAGGACCCAAAATAAGGGGGGGAAGGAACCAAAATTGGGAGAAAGGATCTAAACCAGGGGGTAAAGGACCCAAAATAAAGGTGAACAGACTCAAAAGAGAGGGGAAGGACCCAAAATCAGAGGACAAAGGGTGTCCTGGGGTGTCATGGGATGTTGTGGGGTGTCATGGGGTGCCGTGGCTTGTCCCTACCTGTGCCAGGACAGACGCAGACGCTCAGCCCTAGGAGCAGCCACGGGAACATCCTGCAGGACACGGCCCCAGGACCTCTGGGACTTTGGCCTGGCCGGGGGTAGGGGACAGGGACACATGGGGGAGGGACGGAGACACACGGAAGGGGACAGAGACATACGGAAAAGGACAGGGACACACAGGGGTTGRCGGGAACACACAAAGAGGAGGGGACACAATGCCATCAGGACACACATCAGGGACAATGTTGAGGGCACTGCCACCATGACATGTGACCCCGCCAGGTGACACTGCCCCTTGTCCTGTCCGCAGCCTGTCCCCAGGGGCAGCTGAGGTTCCCTGAGCGAGGTGGCTCTAGGATAACCCGCTGACTGTCACTCACTTCCTGGCCACTTGTCACCAGCTGAACAAGTTCCCTGTCCCGCCCTGGTGGGTGGTGACATTCAGCTGGAACACCATGGTGGTGACAGTGGGGACACGGTGGCAGGAGCTGCATTGGACAGCACTTTGCCATGGCTGAGATGAAGGTGCTGGTGGCACTGACCCTGTCCCCATTCGTGACCCCACCCATGTCCCCCCATTTTCCCATCCATGTCCATGTACAACCATCTGTGCTCCCTATATCCCCACACATTTCCAAGACGCCCCATGTCCCCATCCTGTGTCTCCAATGTCCATGTTCCCCCATGTCCTCATCCGTGTCTTAGTTCAATATCTTTATCCCAGTTTCAGGGGTTTCAAAGGGATGAAGAAAAACACAATCAAAGCCAAACCAAAAGGATTTATGTGCCTGTGTCAGCTGAACATCTATATGCTTAGGTGAGTGGGAAGACTCTTTTTAGGAAGGTTTTCCACCCCACTGTCTCCAAAATTGTGGGTTTTGCCCCAGTCCCTCCCCATTTGGCTGTGGAAGATGCCTGCAGGCCAGAGAGAATTAGAACAACAGATTTATATTGGAGAAGACCTCCAAGGCCATCCAGTGTTGCTTGATGCCACCAGAAGATGCAAAAAGTGATATTTTTCTGGAGTCAGAAGTTGACAGATCCGCTCTCCACAATGGATTTCTGATGTTGGTCTGTGGATGTGCCCAGGTGACCACAGGAAGCCAGGAGGGTGTGGAGTTACCCAGCCAGGTGTCTTCCCAACACAGATCACCGGCACCATGGATCACTGGGGCTCTGCCCAACAGGGATCACTGGGCATCATGCAGCATAATTCCTCCCATGGGGGATGGAGTTGGAGCAGTGCACAAAGCTCTTCCTGCACTCGGGGCACTCACAGGGCTTCCCTTTGGTATGGTTTAGCATAGCTTTTAGTTAAAAAAAGGAAATAATTAGCTGCAAAGACCTTAGATTGACACATGGTTCAGCCAGTGAGAAAGTGAGTTTGTTTTCGTGAATGAGCACATCTATAAAAGCTGGGGATTTTGGGAACTCCACTCTTTTTTCCGCTGCTCACCTCAGGAGAGGTAGGAGGCAGCCCCAGCTCCCTCCCGGCCAGGGGGAGCTGGGGGCCTGCTGGACTCCTGCCAGGGCCTGCTGGGCCCTGGCCCAGCTCGGGGCATCTGCTGAGCTCAGTGACTCTTGGGCAGAGAGGGAGGCAGAGATGTGTGCTCCARCTCTGCTCGGACTGAGTTCCAGCTGCTGTTGGTGAGGGACTGCAGCTGATTSCCCYCTCCACTGCCTTCTACCTGGAGCRGCTCTGAGCCYGAGTTGAGCCTACCCCGAATGAGACCGAGGGGTTTAAGGGGTGGAAGCTGCATCTCCTACCATGGGAGCCATCGCGACCTCAGCCGCCGTTCCTGTTTCTTCCCCCACCCCCTCTGCCTCTGTGGCCTCAGCGCTTTTCAGGAACTGCCGCCATCGCCCGGCTGAGAGCACGAGACCATCCCCGAGCTGCAGTTAACTCTGTCCTTGCTAAGGTGAAGCTTGCACAACACTGATCCTTCTAGGGAGTGAAGAAGATGTCATRGTAGAGACATTTCTATTTAGGCTTCATGAAGATACTGAGGTCTGTGAAAGAGGTGTTGTGTCTTAAGGGATGGGGAGATGAGAAGATGCCCTTTGGCTGAAAATCTTTTGTGAATTGTAGTAACAAACTATGCTAGAATATATCTTTAAACCATGGAGAATATGAACTGGGTAAATAATTGTTCAGATTAATAATTTTTGAGCAGAAGTATTTGCAATGGACTAAGTAGATATAGATGAAGTAGTGACCCTGTAGTCCCCTGAGGCATCTGAGTAAGATGCTTGATGTGATTTAAGTCCTCTGCGCCAGTGCTTTGAGTAGAAGTGAGAAATATTCCTACCCTAAGATAAGATGAAGAGTATCCTTTGCACCTGAACTGTTAATTTTTAAAAATAACACCCCAGAATGCATAGAGTCCATGACCCAAGTGCAGCTGATAGGAAAAACTGCACTTTATGGGAGAACCACAGAGACAGAATTTTGTTTCTGAGCGGATGTCTTCTGTGAGAGCTAAGAACCATGAGTAGACTGTTTCTGTCCTTGTGGAGAGTTACCATAACCAGAAGAAACTTCTCTCTCTAGAGAGATTGATAAAAGATTATTCTATAAGGAGTACAGACCTTAGGTTCTGAGTTCTTGCCTTTATAAATGTCTGTAAGGAAGAAAAGAAGCTGGTGGGAGAGGGGTAAGTGTTTTGGAAGTTTCATTTTGATTCTTTTTTTTTTCCCTCCCTGTTTCCTTTTAGTGTGTGTGAGTAAACTATCTTTATATCTTTTGAGACTGCTTTGCTTTTCTCTTAATCYTATCTCACAGCAGAAAAACCCTAAAACATTAATTAGTGCGCCGCCTGGGAAAACAAAATTAGTGAACACTGAACTTAAAACTAACTCACCCTTACTGGTGCCTCCATTGGTGTTGGGTCAAGTGAGAGCTCCTAGAAAAACTCTTCCCACACCTGGGTCACTCTTAGGGCCTCTCCCTGGTGTGGATGTGCCAGTTCCTGATGAGTTTGGAATGGTACCTGAAGCCCTTCCCACAGTCATGGCAGTGGAAGGGCCTCATCACCTCTGTGCGTCTGCTGATGCCTGAGGAGATGGTAGGTGGTTGGAAACCTCTTCCCACATTCTCCACAGTCATAGGGCCTTTGCCCCATGTGGTTCCTCTGGTGCCGGATCAGGTGGCTGCTGTGAATGAAGCTCTGCCCACACTCTCCACACTCGTAGGGCCGTTCCCCTGTGTGGCTCCTCCGATGGACAACCAGTTGGGAACTTGTGCTGAAGCTCTTTGTACACTCCCCACACTCATAGGGGCGTTCTCCAGTGTGGATCTTCTGGTGTCGGATCAGGTCAGAGCTCCCTCTGAAGCTCTTCCCACATTCCCCACACATGTAGGGCCTTTCCCCTGTGTGGACCCTCTGGTGGTACATCAGGTTGGATCTGTCTCTGAAGCTCTTCCCACACTCCCCACACTTGTAGGGCCGTTCCCCTGTGTGGATCCTCTGGTGGTTGATCAGGTGGGAGCTCTGGCTGAAGCTCTTCCCACACTCCTCACACTCATGGGGTCGTTCCCCCTTGTGGCTCCTCTGGTGCCGGATCAGAGTGGAGCTTTCACTGAAGCTCTTCCCACATGCTGCACATTCATAGGGCCGTTCCCCTGTGTGAATCCTAAGGTGGACGATCAGGCTGGAGCTGTCTCTAAAGCTCTTCCCACACTCCCCACACTTGTAGGGTCTTTTCCCAGTGTGGATATTCCAGTGGCGGGTCAGGTAGGATCTCTTACTGAAGCCCTTCCCACATTTTGAGCACTTGTGAGGCTTCTCCCCATTGTGAAGCTGCTCTTGGATACCCAGCTCCAAGCTCTGGCTGCATCTCCAGCCACCTTCCTGGCCCAGTATGGGTCCGTTCTCCTCAGATCTCTGTGGTTTGTGTTTGCAGCCCCTCCTCATGTGGGATCTCTGGTGCTTTTCCTCCCCATTGGATTCCTGTGCCATGGAGCTGTTCAAAATGGCCTCTTCCATGAGGTTCTGATGCAAAGATTTGTCCTCCCTGGTCTCTGTCTGCAACTCAGTAGCTAGGGGAGGAAGCACAAGGAGAGGATAGGATTTGCCTCAGTGCCAGAGAGAAGGGGAAGGAGATCCCCCCAATCCGTTCCTGGCAGGGGGGTTCTCCTGCAGCCCAGAGCGATGCTGGGCTGGGAGATGGAGCAGGAGAGAAGGGGAAAGGGCCAGAGACTTCCTCCTCACCTGCCTGGGTGTCCCGGGACATCTTCCTCTTTCTCACGGCCTCCTCCTCTATCAGGCCAAGGTTTGCAAATGGGAAATTCTGGTTTGGGGAAAAACAAAGGCTGAGCACATTGGGTTTGATGGGCCCGTTGGCCAAGTCCAGCTAGAGAAGTCATCGCCCCTTTCAGCATCGGAGGGGCCCAGACCTTGCTCATCTCCAGCCTCCCGACACCCCTTCCATCTACCGGGCTTCCCCGGCTCCGAGATCACGCCTCTTCGCTCTCCGCACTCCGGGCCTCCCGCGTTCCATTCCAGCTCTCTCCGGAGGATACCCAACATCGATATCGCCCTCCCCTCCCACCAGTACCGGGCGATAGCTATGTGGGACCCCCCAAGATCCAGCCAAGGAGCATTATCGGCTCGGCTTTGGGGTCCTGCAAGATCCAAACATCCCATGCCCCGCAAAAAAAAAAAAAAACACCGACCCGGCGACCCCCGCGATAAACTGGGGCGAGCTCCGCCCTCCCGCTCACCTGCGGGTTCGGGGGAGAGGGGCGATGCTGCCGGGGCTGGGGGAGCTGCGGCCCGGGCGGACGGGCAGGGCAACCGCGTGCTTTTCTGCTGCTGCTCTTCTTCCCGCTCCTCCTCCTCCTCCTTCTCCTCTCTCCCTCCTTTTCCTGCTCCTCCTATTCCTTCCGCTCCTCCTCAGCTCCTACCCCAGCCCGGGCGTCCCGACACTCCAAAGCAGCCGCGCTGTGCCCTGGCGGAGTCCCCAAAGCGGGACCCGCCCAGCGCGGTACTGGGAGCGATAGTGGGAGCACCGGAAGCGATCCTGACAACAGCGGGAAGGAATTGGGAGTGCTTTCTCTCATGGTATCGCTGTTACTGGGGGCACTGGGAGGGAACTGGGAAGAAACAGCGCCTCGACGCGGCTACAGCGGGCGGTAGGCGTGGCCAGCTGGAGAGCGGAGCTATGCAAATACCAGGGGGATCGCGCGCTGTGATTGGTGGGCGGGAGCAGCGCGGTGTTTTCCCGGTCACGTGACGGCTGGAGCGATGGCGGCGACATTGGGTAAGAGAGGACAGCGACTTGAAATGGGACCGCGAATGGGAACAGGGACAGGGAATAGGACTGAAATACGGGACGGGACCGGGAACGGGACCGAGTTTAGTAATATGGGAACGGGAATACGGAAACAACAACCGGACTGAGAATATGACATGAGGACTAGGAAGATAGGATCGGGATCGGGAATAAGGGAACGGGACTGGAAATACGATAACTAGAATATGGGAATGGGACGGGAATGGGAATGTCGGAACGGAAGAGGGAAAACTGAAATGGAAATACGCGAGCAGGAATACGAGAACGGGAACAGAAACGGAAATACAGGACTGAGAATATGGGAACGGCAACCAGACAGAGAATACGGGACAGGGAATGAGAGCGGGAGTGGGATCCGGACTGGGATGGGAGCAGGACGGGACCGGGAGTGAGGTGACATGGGAACGGGCGAGGTGCACGGGAATGAGAGCGAGGAGAAGGGCATCCGCGACAGGTGACACTGGGAGCCAAAACATGGGGGACGTGGGGATAGATCCAGGGCAGTGGGTCCTTTATCAGCTGCCCCAGAACCTCCACCAGGGTCTCCCAGTGCAGCCAGACCCGCTCAGGCCTGGGTCCCCAAAGCCCTCAGCAATCCCCTAGTGCCTCCCAGAAGCCCTCAACACCCTCAAGCCCAGCATCCCCCACAAACCCTGCAAGTTCCCCCCATGTCTCCATCCATGTCCAAGTTCAAGGTCTTTATTTTTACCCTGGTTTTGGGTGTTTGGAAAGGACAAAGAGAAATGAAAAGAAAATCAAGGCCATGGGGAGGCCGGAAGAGGTGGAGCCTCCCAGTCAGGTGTCTTCCCAACACGAATCACCGGCACCACGGATCACCAGGGCTCTGCATAACAGGGGTCACTGGGCATCATCCAATGCAGATCCTCCCATGGGGGATGGAGCTGGAGCAGTGCATGAAGCTCTTCCTGCACTCAGGGCACTCGTATGGCCTCTCTGTGGTGTGAATCCACTGATGTAGGAGGAGATATGAGCTGCTCTAAAACCTCTTCCCACACTCAGGACACTCGTAAGGGCCTGTGACATCACAAGGAGCAGGGCTCTGATTTGTTTGGTGCCTGTGAAATCCCAAGGGCAACGTCATGGTGGGGAAGCTCTCAATGTCCCCAGCAGGTCACACTGTGCAGTGGAGCCTGTGCCAGCAGTCACTGCGCACACAGGGGAGGCTGGGCTGGACGGCGGTTGGGGCAGAAACGCCGCTCCTGGGGCTGAGGTCTCCCCCTGCCTCTGGAGCCCAGCCCTTGGTGGGAGTGCCTTGGGCAGGGCACGGGGCTGCTGCTGGGCCAGGGGGACAGGCCTGGCCCCCTGCCAGCTGTCTGGGCCCCTCGGATGTCTGTACCACATCCCTGTGGCTCCTGTCCCTTCTATTCCCTGCCACCTTCATTCCCTCCACAAAGCCCCACTCAACCTCTTCACTGTGATCTCTGGAAAGAACGAAAGAATAAGAAAAGGAAGTGTGGTTGGTTGACCCTGGCTGGATACCAGGCACCCACCAAAGCTGCTCTCTCACTCCCCTCCAGAGATGGGCAGGAGAGAGAAAATAGAATGAAAGCTTCATGGGTTGAGATAAGGACTGGGAGAGATCACTCGGCAAATACCATCGTGGGCAAAACATTCGAAATTAGAGACATTGATTGAATTTATTGCTATCAAAATAAGAGCAGAATAGTGAGAAATAAAATAGAGCTTTAAAAACACCTTCTACCCAGTCTTCCCTCCCCCATTGGGTGCAGAGAGACAGTGAATGGGGCTTCTGGTTAGTTCATCATATGTTGTTCCTCCTGCTGCTCAGGGAAAGGAGTTGTTCCCCTGCTTCCCTCCCAGAGACACTTCTCCATGAACTTCTCCAAGGTGAGTTCATCTCATGGACAGCAGTTCTTTCCAACTGCTCCACCATGGGTCACTTTTCCATGGGCTCACAAGTCCTATCAGGCCCCTGCTTCAGGGTGAGCTCCTCTCTCTATGGGTTTGCAGGTCCCTGCCAGGTCCCTGCTCCAGCACAGGTTTCTCATGGGGGCACAGCCTCTGCTCAGGCATCCCCCTACTGTGGCATGGGCTCCTCCAGGCACTGTAGGTGCATCTCTGCACTCCATGCTCTCCACAGGCTGCAGGGGCCCAGCTGCCTCCCCATGGACTGCACCACAGAATCTCAGGGCAACTGGAGTGGCTCCTGCCCCTCCTCCTGCCCTGCCCTGGGGGTGTGCAGAGTTGCTCCTCTGCTATGTTCTCACCCTGCTCTTCCCTGGTCACAGTTACAACTACACAATAAGCAATTTTCTTAAATTTGTCATCCCAAAGGCTTTCCCACCATTTCTAGCTGGTCCAGCCTTGTCCTGGTGCCAGTCCATCCTGGAGCTGGCTGGTGTTGCCTCTGCGGGACGTGGAGGAGCAGCCGCTTCCAGCAGCCTCTTACAGAAGGCATTCCTAGACCCTCCCCTTACCAAAGCCTGCCCATGCAAACCTAGTATAAGTATAGTTGAGTTTTTATTACCATTATTATTGCTATTTTTGCTATTGTTGCTATTAATGTTACAGTTATTACTATTTTTGTTCTTTTTGACCCAAATTAATAGTGGCTATAGTAGAACTTGAAACCAAAGTTCTTTATTGTAAGTAAAAGTTATAATTTTGGCAGCTGCTTGCCCTGCCCTGTCCTGTGTCATTGCTGTGTGTGAAGCTGCCGCTGCCAGGGCTCCCTATTTCCCTGGTTTGAGAAATTTGATGGCATTGCTCACATGTCAGAGGGCTCATTCCAATCAAATGTATTGCCTGAGTTCTTCTAGTCCCAGTGTTTGAAGCTTGTTTTCTAACGTTGTTGACTTTCTCAGTTTTATAACAAAATGTTATAACAAATATTTTATAATAATGTTCTCGAATGTGATTTTGCAAGATTCCGTAATCAGCTTTCTGTTTTGCTCTTGGATTTCTTAATGGTGTGTCAGAATGGAATGCAGGAGCTGCTTTTGCAGATTGAAGCAGAGATAACAGTTTCCATGAAGTGAATATTCTTCCTCGTTGTGTAACCTGCAGTGCCCATCTCGAGGGAGCTGCGGTGGGAGCTGCCGGGGTCGGGGAATGGCCGGAGCCCTCGGCAAGGAGCCGGCGATGGACACTGAGCCTTTCCTGAGCAGGGGCTCGGGGCCCTGCGGTGCTGGGCCGTCGGTGCCTGGTCACCCCGGGACTCTGCAGGAGCCGGGAACAGCGAGAGAGCCCGGGCCAAACATCAGCACTGGGGCGGGCACGGCCTTGGAGGGGGCACAGCCCGGGGGTCCCGCGGAGTCTCTCTGCTCCAAAGCCCGGGGAGGGGTTTTAGGCCAGTCGTGACTCCGTGAGGCTCCCAAGCTGCCACCAAATCCTGCCACCAAGATTCTGCCACCAAGATTCTGCCGGTGGTTGGGGGCTCCATGTTGGAGTTTGTCTTCCTAGCACTGTGGGAGTGGGGGGGGTCCCCAGGAGTCCTGTGCGCCCCCCACCAGAGCGTGTGTGATCCCTCCCCCATGCCAGTGTCACCCCCTTTTCCATCACCACAGGGCTCCTACCCCAGCTCCTGCTGCTCCCGGGAGGGAGTTTGGGGAGGGGGCAGAGGGGGTGCGCAGCCCCCGCCGGGGGATGGCCCCGCCCCAGCCCCTTTGTTCAGCACCAAGCTGGGCTTGGGGCCGCAGCAGGAAGAGGCCCAGGGGAARCAGATCCTGCAGCTGGGACAGGCCTTGGGCTCAGGGCAAGCTCCTGCCCTGCACACCTGGCTCAGGTGTGAGCCTGCCCCGGGAAGGGAGCGGGACATTCCCATACCCACGGATCCTATCCCCAAAATACCACTCTTGGGCTCCCTCATCCGTCTCTGCAGTCCTCCTTCCAACATCTCCAGGCCTCTGGGAAGAGCCCAAAGGGCTGGAATTTCCCATCCAGCGGGCCCACCAAGCCCACTTTAGATCTGCAACCCCCAGTTTTCCCTGGTTTCCTCTCTTTTCCCCGGGCCGGGTTCCCCCCGCCCCCAGCGGGYGGGAGCAGCCGAGAGCCCCGCGCTGCCCATCCTGACCTGTCCCGGCTCCATCCCCGCCTCTCCCGCGGGCTGCCAGGCCTTGGGGAATGGGGCAGGAGGAATGGGGATGGTGGAGCGGTGATGGAGAAGCAGCGGGAGAGGGATTGAAAGGAGTAAGAAAAGGAGGAGGGGTGGAGGAGGAACAGGAAGAGGAGGAGGAGGAGCGGGAGGAAGACGAGCGGGAGAAAGACGTGGGAGAGAGGAGGAGGAAGAGGAGCAGGAACTGGAAGCGGAGGGGCCACGCGGTCCAGCTCTCATTGTGTCCGCAGCCGTACCGCCCTCTGTGGCATTGCCTCCCCCCCATCTCGCAGGTGGAGGGGGAGCTCACCCAAATACGTTGGAGCTTCCGTGGGAGGGTATTTTTGGGGAATGGGGTGTAGGGAGGAGAGAGAGAGGGGACTTTTTGGAGCTTGAAGGACTTCAAAGCTAAGCCGCAAATGCCGTTGGGGGAGATTTTGGGGTTTCCCGGGAGTTTGTTTTTCGGGGGGGCGGGGGGGGCAGCCGAGGGGAGAGCACTGGGACATTGAAGTGTACAGTCCAGAGAGAGGAGATCCCCAGGATTCAGCCTAGAGAAAGGAACACCCTGGCGAGGGGGAACCCCTAGAGCTCCCCACAGCCGAAAGCAGAGTCAGGGTAAGGGGGATCGCTGGGACGCCAAGAGCCCAGGCACTTCTAAGCGGGAGCCCGGGGAGGGGGAGCCAGGGAACCCCCGGGGGCTGAAGGATTAGGGTTAGCAGCACAGAGGACGGAGAGCCCCAGAAGTCTAAGCTTGGAAGAGCAGAGAGGGGGGACTCTAGGGATTCCTGACAGCCTGAAGAGGGTGGGGACCTCAGAGAGGAGAGCCCTCAATACATGCAGGACCCCCAGAAGTCCAAAGTGGAGAGACCAGAGAGGGGGAGCTCCTGGGGAGCTTGTTTTGGGATGGTTGTGATCCACTCAAGCCTTGGGGAGCTCAATCTTGGTATTTCAGGGGGTTTTTAAAGCTAAATCTTGGTGGTCTGGAGGTTTTTATAGACACAAGATGTCTAGTGACTTCTAGAGATGGGCTTGGGCAGGAGCAATCCCCAACCAAATGCTCTCACACCATGTTTTTCTCCAGGAAACATGTTTTCTTTTTCTCAAACCTTGGCCAGAGGGAGGAGGAGGAGGCTTCAAGGAAGAGGAAGATGCCCTGGGACACCCAGGCAGGTGAGGAGGAAGTCACCGCTCTTTTCTCCCTCTTCTCTGTTTTATCTCCCAGCTGTGCATCACCCCTGGCTGCAGGACAACCGTGCTGTCAATGCTGTCCTGCTGGACGATAGCCTCAAGAAGCACTGGATGATCTTGGAGGCTTTCATGGCACAGCATGGCTGCTTTTGGGGTGTCAGCACCTCCCCAGAGCTGCGGATGGGGCCTCTGGGGGAAGCTGGAGCCATACTGGTGGTGCTGGGAGCCCCATCAGCTGGGAGCTAAGGGAACTTGAGTGAGCAGGGAGGATGGGAAGGGGGAGGCAATGGGAAATGGGGGGGAGAGAGAGGAAAAGCAGGGTGGGATCCCTAAAAGGAGTGGGAGAGGAGTGGGACCCCCCAAACCAAGATCGGAGGTGGGAGTTGGGGATTCAGGACATGATAGCAAAGGTGAGGGAGAGGAGAGAAAAGAGAGGGCTTTGAATGGATGGCTTTTTGGGACTGCCTAAAAACAGAGGCTAGACAAAATTAAGGGAATAAAAAATAGTTGTATTTATTGAAGGGCCTTCAGATACATTTACAGCAGGTGAAGCCTGTCCAGGGCTACACCCAAAAATGGACAGCATGTCATGGGTTTTCACACTTTTGTAAGTTTGGTCCATTTGCATATTGGGGGTTAATCTTCCAATTACAGCTTCAGGTAATGAAGTCATATACCCCTGCTCCCCACACAATTCACTTTTGTTTACATTTCTCGGGGTCTGAGACAGTGAGGTGTCCTTGATTTCCAGGCCTGGAGAGGAATTGTTGTGTCTGACCAAAATGGGAAAGCAGTAGCTAACAGTCTACATAGAATTTATTGTTATACACTAAAGAATTGCAGGTGCACAAATACATGAAAAATATAAAATCTAAAATCCTAAAGCATCAATGGCAGCTCAAAAGGATAAAAGGATTCATGACTTCTAGCTAAAAGATTTAGATGGAGAGCAAGATGAGAGAGACAAATTCTACAAAGTTTGGTTAACTCCTTACAAAAACTTCAAGATGGAGAGCAAAGTGAGAAGCAAAATTGGAATCTGCTGATTATGGAAAGCGACCTTAGCAGACAAATGCACCTTGGGCTCCGTAGGGCTGCAGAGTGGGAGAATGCATTGGGGGAGATGTTGGGTACATGGACAGGGATGAGGAGCCAGCATGGTGAGCACAAGGACATGGACAGCGGTTCAGATGAGATAGAGTTGGGAAACTGCTGGAAGAATTAGCAGGTGAAAGGGAGAGGTGATACCAGGCTTGGAAACTTTGAGAAGCAAAGAGAGTGACTAAGCCAGGACAGGAATCAGAAGGGTGACAAGGATGAGGAGGGAGAAAAAGACAGAAGTGTGGGACAAGGAGATGAAGCTGGAAAAGTGACTGTGGAAGAGGAGGAGCCAGGAGAGCAGGCAGTAGAAGAAAGAGAAGAAGAGGCACCTAAGGAAAAGGGAGAGGCTGTGGAAGGGCAGGCAGAAACAGCAGAAGTGTGCACAGCAGCTGCTGGAAAGCAGAAAGAAGTTGCAGAAGGGGAAGTGCAGGGATCCTGGGAACCAGGGCTTTTCCTAAAGGTAAGTGACCTCATAACCCCTTGTCCCACACACAGAGGGCTGTCTATTGTTCAGGGGGTTTAAATCCCCTGGAGAGGGGGAGCAGGCTTTGGGGAAGGTGGTCTTGTTGCTGAGCATGATCAGGAGAAGGAAAAGAAACTTCAGGCAGAGGGGCTGCTCACTACCAAGTCCGATTGTACGAGGAGGCTTCAGGCAGAGCTTGGTGATGGAGATGAGAGGGAGGGAATCTTAGTGAGAGAATGACAGGATGTAGAGTCTATAACCCTAAACCAAACTTAACCCAGAGATTATGGTCAGGGTCAGCACACTGCTACCTAACAGTTCCATACATGGCAACTGAGATATCCAAGTTATTTTGGGATCAGTTAAATTAAGAGGTGGGAGACCCTGTAAGTATCCCACTCTGAATGTGGAAGTTGTGTCTGTACTAACCCAAGCACAAGCCCTAGGTGAAAGGGCTTTTAAACAGTGATTCAGTTATTTACCCAAGACCATTTCCATCCAACTAAACAAAGCAATTTCTCTGCCTGGGTGCTACAGGACTGGGCTGTGGGAGAAGGAATTCAATGTATCTTGGACAAAACAAGCCAATTAAGCTTAAGCACCCCACATGATGACCAGTTTTCATTTTCATAGTGGATTTATCCACTATTTGAGCAGTGACTTGAATATCTTTGGGCAGTTCTTTGTGGGTAGCTGCCCCTGCCCATGATAAACAGCATTGTAGCCATGTGAACAAAATGGTGTGAAAAATCTATTTACCATAAGAAGCTGCATGGCTTAACCTCTTAACCAGGTTAATTCTCTTAATCCAAGAATACACAAAGAACTGGTGATATTGCAAGGCCTCTCTTGATTTTTGAACTGTTTTGGGAATCTGGAGATGTCCATCCTGACTGGATGCAGGCTAACAGTTTTCCAAAAGATCAAGGATGACCTTGGAAGCTACAGGCCTGTCAGTGTCACTTCAATGCCTGGTAAAATTATGGAGAAGATTATTCCGGGAGGCATTGAAAAACACCTGGAGGACAATGCACTCATCATCTGGGTGGGAAGAGCTTCAGCACAAGAACCAACCTGTTTGTCCACCCGATGATCCATACCAGATAATGGCCCTATGAGTGTCCTGAGTGTAAGAAAAGGTTTCAGAGCAGCTCCAGTCTCATCCTGCATCAGCAGATTCACACAGCAGAGAGGCTTTTCTGCTGCCTCAAATGCAGGAAAGTGTTCAAGCAGAATTCCACCCTTGTCAGACACTGCAGCACCAGGGAGAGGCCCTATGAGTGTCTCAAGAGTGGGAAGAGTTTATCCTACAGCTCTCATTTGACCAGACACCAACAGAGCCATCTGTAAGGGAAGGCCTGCGAGTGCCCAGACTCTTGCAAAAGCTTTATTCACTGCTCCAACTTCCTTCCCTGTTGGAGGACCTATGTTGGGAAGAGCCCTGGTGCCCCACATTCCTGGTGATCCATATTGGGAAGATATCTGTCCCTTTCCATGCCCTACACAATGATGTGAGGTACGATTTTATTTGATCCCACCTCAGGTCATTGCTGGGGACAGGGAAAGGGACTCTCATAGAGAGAAGGGTGTCTTTTACAGGCGGGAGGAAATACGTGGTCAGGAAGGGCCAGTCGGTGTTGCAGTTTTCCCAGTAAATCATTTGTCTTATTCCTTCTGTTATCAATATTGTTGCTGTTCCTGTTAGTTCCTTATCTTGTTGCTGTTCCTAGTAACTTGTTCTTATTCCAGCCTGGGATCTTTGCCTTTTGTGCTTTCAATAAGAGGGAGGAGGGGAGCAAGCGGTGGCATGGTTTTAGCGGGAGCAGGAAATTGGGGAATCCCATTCCTAAACCCTGGTCCATGGAAACTGAGCATCACAGCTGTTTCCAGCCCTCCTGGCTGCCCTGGCACCAGCCTTGGGAGTGGGTCCCTGGCTTGGGGCTGAGGGGACCTCTCCACTCTGGTGCCAGGGATAGGACTGGAGGGAATGGCTGGAGCTGAGTTGGGGCAGGGTTAGGTTGGATCTCAGGAGAAGGTCTTTCCCCCAGAGGCTGTGCTGCTCAGGCTTAGAACAGGCTTCCCAGGAAAGGGTCCCAGCTCCAGGGCTGTCTGAGCTCCAGCAGCATTTGGGCACCGCTGCCAGGCGCAGGCTGGGATTGTTGGGGTGTCCTGTGCAGGGCCAGGAGTTGGACTGGAGCATCCTGATGGATCCCTCCCAACTCAGCCAATTTTGTGGTTCTGGGGTCCCATGAGCCTGAGAATGGGCCCAGAAATGGTTGCCATGGCTGGCTCCAGGACTGAGCGTTTGTCTGTGGCAACCGTCCCAGGCATTGGGTCCCCATGGAGCTGCCAAGGGACCAACCACAGCATGGGGCCTGGTGGTAGTTGCCTGCTAAGGAGCTGAGTAGCTACTGGCTCTCAGAGAGGTYCCATGGGGACATTCCAAGAGTCTCCAGGCTGTTCAAGAGCTGAAACAGCACAGGCAGAGATGGGTTCCATGGAGACCTCCCAAGGGTTTCTTGGGATGGGAAAGAGCTGTGTGGTCAGAGGAAGTCAGCAATTCTGTGGTGCCATCCCAGGGGACCTTGGGCTGCTCAGGCACTGATCTGTCACAGGCACTCACAGGGGCTCCACGTTGACATCCCAGGAGTCCTCAGGGTGCCAAAGACCCAAGATGTCGCAGACACTCACAGGGGTTCCTGTCATGGGCAGAGTGGAAGCTTCAGGCAAAGTTTATTAGAGAAGCTCCCATTGGGTCTCAACGTGCAGAAAGGACCCCCAACAGACCTCCAGGACACCCAGGATTTCTAAACTCCTGTGGGAGAATTGATGTGCGACTGACAGATGGGACTTCAAAGGAGGCGTGTAAAAAGTAGTTCAAGCAAGAAGCCCAAGAAAAAAGAAATTAAAAGCCCAAGGAAAAAAAAGTCGGAGTTAAAGTCATTGAAGTCCAAGCAAAAAGGAGTTGAAGTTTATTTTCCTCTCAGTTCAGTTATATATTAGCTGTAAGCAGTTACAGCTCTAAGCAGTCACATTCTTAAGCAAGAATTTCCTACTACTAGTTATAGAATTAGCCTATTGTTTGTGTTACTTGGCAGTCTTACAAAACTACATAGTTTCAAAAGCCTTGATATTTGCATATGCTGTACTTTCCCAGTTCTTCTCATATCTATGATAATTTATCCCACGGCCTGTATCCCACCAAGGCCAGGATATCATTAAGGTCTCTGTTCTGTCCCCCATTTGTTCTCCCATAGAGGGGCCTGGGAGCAGCTGGATCAAATCCCAGCCCCAGACTTTGTCAAGGGTTTATATGTATAGGATTATAAAGATGTACTTGAAGCTTTATAGAATTTATCCCACAGGACTAAGGATGGCAAACTAGATATATTTATATAAACATAGATATGATTGATTAAGATCATGATTAGGCAAAAAATAATAATCAGAATTATTTATTGCACAGTGTAGGTTCTGTAACCTCTATTATAATACAGTGCTCTAGGAAGCAATTTTGAAGCAATTGTATTAAGGCAAAACCAGTTATTAAGTAGAGATTGATGTCACTCCTCCAGGCCAATGACTATGGGCAAATCTCTTTGGCTCAGTCTAGAGCAGTGACCTTGTGGGGCGTCCCCACTGCAGGGAGGAACCTCCACACCCCTCCCCAAGAAGGGAAATATCAGAACATGCTGTTGTTAAAATTTGGGATGGGGCTTTTCTCTTCTGAAGTACTGCCTTGTCAGTCAGATGTGCCCAGGCTGTGCCAGCTCAGCACGTTTGGAGAAGTTCTCAATGGTGGCACTTGATTGTTCCTTTATCTGGGGATTTTACCAGCTCTGCTACAGCTTCAGCTCCCTCTCAGGATGTTGAACTTTGGGATGGAGGAGTCAGGGTGGTTTCAGCATTATTCACCCTAAAAAAAGTGTGAACCTTCTCCTTCATTTCCCACTGGGGGCTTTGCAAATAGGGTTTTGTTGGAGTTGTTTGAACCCCTTCCAGGCAGAGTCTCCTGCTCCAGCATGAACTGCCTTTCCTGTGCCCAGGCCAGGGTAGATCCTGCTGCAGGAAAAGCCCCAGGCCAGCACCAACTCAGGGAAGGCCTTGGGCTCAAGTGCAGAGAGCCATGTCAGGGAGAGCCTGAGGCACCAAAGGCACCTTGGCAGCAGTAGCTTCTTCCAGGGCGTGGCCAGAAGCCTCCCTTAGCAACCCAACCTGGTGGTCAGCACTGCAGAGCTGCTGCTCCAGGGCTCATTTCTGGCTGGGCTTTGCGCCACCCCACAGAGTCTGACCTTATTGCTGACTGTCACAGGTGTTGTGCCTGAGCCCTGCAAAGTCTAAAGGTCACCTGTGCCAGCCCCTGGGGCGGGGAGGGGGAAAACAGAGACAAGACAGGGGCAGAGGAAAGGGGAGAGCCAGGCCCAGGGGGCAGGCCTGGAATGGTTATGGCTGTGAGGTCACTGCCACTGCAGCAGCCTGGCTGGCCTTCAGCAGACATTCTAGCCAGAAGCGTTCTGAGGTCATTCAGCACATCAGAGAATTCACATAATAAGAATTCCATCCTCTGGGCGGGGGTGGCACAAACATCCTGACCTTGAAGAATTTTGTGATGGAGCATCTACTTCTCTGGAAAACAATTACAGTTTTGTGCTACTCTCACAGTAAAATATTTCTTCCTTCCAACAAATCTAAAATCCCCCCTCATTCAGTTTAAAGATATTGACCCTTGTTCTATCAAGGGTTCTATCTATCAATCTATCTATCTGCAAGATTTGGGAAAACTTTGTTTACTGTGTTTCCATTTTCACAGATCTTTGAGAGGACCCAAAAATCTCCCAAGATTGGGCTTGGAGGCCTCATCACATAACCAGCAGGTAGAGGCTGATGGCCCTGGGCTTAGTTGTGTGGAGACTGAGGACAGAACAGGAGTAGCCTAAGAGGGGTTGAAGGGAGGTTTCAGAGATGGTCAATCTTTTCTTCATAGTGAAAATAACCCTGAAAAACTAGTAACGGCACCAAGGGTTGCTGGGTAGGCCTAGACCGCACAACAGGAGAAAGGAATTTCTCTCTCAGGGAAAGGCTGTGGTGTAACACGTCACCCAGAAGGAGTCTGGACCAGCCCAAGGCTTTGTGTACCAAGGCAGAGCCAGGGAGGAGTTTTCAGGAAAGGAAGAGGCCAGTGAAGTGGGGCAGCCTGGGGGATGACAACATGTCAGGGACTGAAATGGTTCATGCCTTGAACATTGTGATGAAGGAGTTTTGCCCATTATACCAAAAACTGTATAAAGATGCTACAACCACAGAAGCCTCTCTGAAGATGCCTGACTGGAACATTGGATTGTGAGTAAAGCCACGTAGATAAGACAAAGTGGACACTATTGTTCAATCATCTTAGGTTCTAGGGAGAAGTAATTAAGGCTGAGGGAAAAGAATGCATCCACAAGAAAACAAAACACAGCTGGAAAAACCCTTTTTCTGATCCAGAGATGGGGCTCCTGAGAGGCGCTTTAAAGACTTCTATTCCATTTTCAGTGTCATGAGAAGGGTGGGACAGTACAGATGTTACAATTCATGCCATCAAAATCAGAAGCCAAACTATTTCCTAATTACAATACATTATAAGCGTTTTTTTGGCCTGTCAGCTTTTGCCACACAATGCTGCTAATGCTTCTAAAGCAATCATCTATTAAAATACCCCATTGTGTCTGGCTACAATATGTCTTTCATAGTTCTATTTCTCCAAAATATCTAGTCTAATTGCAAGGTGATAATTTCAAACTTTTTTCTAGTTCAATTTCTCTCCTAACAGTGTCCTATTCTATGGCCTTTCTAAGTCAGAATACTTTATCTCAAAGTTTGCATGCAGATGCACAAGACTCTATGAGCCTTCTGTCAGGCTTTGAGAATTCTCTACAAATCTATTTCTCGCCAAACACAGCACAGAATCATCTCTGGCTGCATTTGGGGTGGAGGAGACTACAGCCCACAGACTCCAGGTTTACACAGATTCCCCCTCCTCCCGCACCAATGGGGAAGGAGGAGGTTTCAGGTCCCTGGTGTTACCTCTGGTCAGAGGCACTGAACACCTGTCCTCTACACAAAATGGCCCAATTTTGAAACCTCCAATACTGGAAAGGCCATAACCACAGGATATTAATGTGAGAGGCAGCTGAGGGGGTGCCGTAATCCATCAAAGACCCCCCAAAGTGCTCCCAAAACTTGTTCCTGAGGAACAGCACCACAGGACTGCATGTGATGTATAATATTTAATGGCAAATAAAGACTGGCATAACACTTCAAAGGTTCAGCAGCAAAAACCCCACTTTAATCTTACAGCCTATTTTGAGCCAGTTTTCCAAGTTACTGTTTAATTCTAATTGGTAAGTAACTTTCTTGCCACGCAGTTCTTGGTTAGAAGATGCTTGTGTGTGTACATGCTAGGACTCTCTCTTTACAGGTGTTTACATTTTTTCTTTGTGGATTCTCACAGAATAGACTTCTTATTTTTCACAGATGCAAACTGCCTTCTTACAAGAATAGATTGCTATGCAAACTGATTCTCATGATTCTTTCTTGTGGGAACTTAACAGGCTAGCTGTTAATTCAGCTGAAATAGCAAGGATTGATTATTAAGGCCTTTTTAAATAAGGTTTTACCTCTATGCAACAGTGATGCAAAGTGATGTAACAGACCCAGAGTGTGCTGCAAGGGACAGTTTCCAACTGCTCCCCCCTCCAGGGGAGGTACATGGGCATTCCCACCTGGCCTGAGCATGTATTAATCCATTGGATTCTCTGCTTTTTGGGGAACCCTCACCACCAAAAAGACCAGCTAGAAAGGATCATCTGGATGCTGGTGGGATCTATGGAGTGGTAATATTTTCTTTAATCTCTCTCTGTTATTCTCTTTCTGTCCCCCCCACCTTTTTCTATTTCTTCCTCTCTCTCTCTCTCTCTCTCTCACACACACACACACACATTTACTATTAAACAAACTCCGTACTGTTGACTTTGGCATACGGTCTTGTTTGCACCTTAACTGGGACAAAGGCATTTCTGATAAATTTAAAAATTGTACCATAACATTCTGCTGTGTTGACAGTTTATGCTTAGTTCCATGAGATATCTTTGTATCACAATGGTCTCCTGAATTCCAAGAGGCCCTGCTGTGTCACRATAGAGCCTTGGTTCCATGAGATTCCATTCCAACACAGTGGTCTTCTGGGTTCCATGACACTGCACTGTGTCACAATGGACAATGAGTTCCACAAGACCTTTCAATGTCCCAGTGGCACCTGTGTTCCACAAGGCCCCACTTTGTCTAAGTACTCTTAGATCCATGAGATTCCATGTTGTCATAATGGTCTGTGGAATTGCATGAGGCTATGCTGCGTTGAAAACTGACACTTGGTTCCATGAGATTCCACTGTGTCACAATGATCTCCTGGGTTCCAAGAGGCCCTGTTGTATAATGATAGAGCCTTGATTCCATGGAATTCCATTCCCCCACAATGGTCTCCAAGGTCCCATGAGGCCTTGCTGTGCCACAGTTGAGCCTTGTTTCTACTAGCCGTGTTAATATCTTAGTGGCCCTTGGGTTCCATGAGGCCCCACTTGGTCACAACTGACCCTTGGTCTCATTAGATTCCATTACATGACAATGGTCTTATGGGTTCCATTAGGCCTGGCTGTGTCATAATGGACACTGGGCTCCACAAGCAGTGGGAATATCCTAGTGGCACCTGGGTTACATGAGACCCCACTGTGTTTAAAATTGACACTTAGCTCCCCATGATTCCATTGTCACAATGGTCCCCGTGGTTCCATGAGCTGGGCTGTGTCACAATGGGCACTGGGTTATACAAAAGCTGGCAATGTCCCAGTGGCACCTGTGTCCTGTAAGGCTCCACCTTGTCAAAGTAAAGCCTTGGATCCATGAGATTCCATGTTCTCACAAGGGTCTGCTGAGTTCCATGAGCTGCACTGTGTCACAATGGAAACTGGGTTCCACAAGCCCTGGCAATGTCCCAGTGCCTGTGTTCTATGAGGCCCTGTTTTTTCAAAAGGGAGTTTTGCTTCCATGAGATTGCAYTGCATCCTATGGTCTCTGAGGTTCTATGAGACCCTGTTTTGTCACAGTAGACACTTGATTCCATTAGATTCCATTGCATCCCAGTGGTGTCCTGGGTTCCATGAGGCTCTGCTGTGTCACAATAGCTGCTTGCTTGCAGAAGCTGTTGCAAGGTCCCAATAGCACCTGGGTTCTAAGAGGCCCTGCTGTGTCTCAATTTACACTTGGTTCCACGAGATACCATTGCATCACAGTGGTCTCCAAGTTTCCGTGAGCTGCACTGTTTCACTATGGACACTAGGTTCCAAATGACCTGGCAATGTCCCAGTGGCACTTGGGTTCCACGAGGCCTCCTGTGTCACAACTGACCATTGATTCTGCTGTGACACAGTGGTCTCCGAGGTCCCATCAGTCCTTGCTGTGCCACAATGGAGCCTTGTTTCCACTAGACCTGGCAATGTCCCATTGGCCCTTGTGTTCCATGAGGTCCCTGTTTGTCACAATGGAGACTTGATTCCTTGTGATTTCATTGTGCCACCATGGTCTTCTGGGTTCTATTAGGCCCCATGTATCACAATGGACACAGGGTAGCACAAGCCCTGGTGATGTCCCACTGGCACATGGGTTCCACAAGTCCCTGCTGTGCTCAAAAATGAAACTTGGTTCCATGAGATTCCATTATTTCACAATGGTGCCCTGGGTTCCATGAGGCCCTCCTGTGTCACCACTGAAACTTGATTCCATGACTTCCAGTTGTGACTGAATGGTCTAGTGGGTCCAAGGAGGCCTCGCTGTGTCAGAATTGAAACTTTGTTCCGTGAGATTTCATTCTGTAGTGGTCATCTGGGTGCCATGAAGCTTTGCTGTGCCACAGTGGAGCCTTAATTCCACAAACCATGGCAGTGTCTCACTGGGCCCTGGGTGTCACAATGGAGCCTTGTTCCAAGAGATTCSGTTGCTTCATGATGTTTTCCTGGGTTTCATGAGGCCCTACAGTTTCAAAATTAAAACTTTGTTCCATGAGATTCTATTGCATCACCATGTCTTCTGGGGTCCATGAGGTCATGCTCTTTTCACAATTGACACTTAGTTCCCTGAGATAGGATTGTGTCAAAATGGTCTCATTTGTTCCACATGTCCCCACTGTGTCACAATAGAGCCTTGGTTCCATGGGATTCCATTGTGTCACAATTGCCTCCAGTGTTTAGTGTGGCCCTGTTGTAAAAAAGTGGGCAGTCGATTCTGTGTCATTCCATTGCGTCACAATGGTCTCCAGCATTCTGTAAGCCTTTGCCATCAAAGAGTGAACACTGAGTTGCATGAGATTTAACACAGTGTTAAAATGGTCTCCTGAGTTCCATGAGGCCCCTCTTCATTGCAACTGAGACTTTGTTCCATGAGATTCCATTGTGTCACACTGGCCCTGCAGTGTCAAAATGGAGCCTTTATTGTTCCATGTGTTTCCATTTTGTCCCAGTGGTCTCCAGTGCTCTATAAGGCAACACTGTAAAACAGTGGACGCTTGGCTCCATGAGATTCCATGGTGTTACAATGGTCTCCTAGGATTCATGAGACCCCCCCCTTTGTCACAATTACTCTTTGCTTGCATGAGCTTTGGCAATGTACCAGTGGCCTCTAGGTTCCATGAAAGCAGGGTCTTTATTAATATCTGGAAGCTGGACTGAGCAATGCAGAAAAACAACCAATATGGTTACATAATACATTCTCCCTTCATTCTCCGAAATGGCTGGTTAAAGTCTCAGATAGTTTACAGTTACAGGTGTTTTCTAATTGGTATTCAGCATGAAAAAGAATGCAAACAATCTCAATTTAAGGTAGGTACCATAATTTCACTATAACTATCCTATTTAATACATACACACACCTTAATCTGAATTTTAGCTGCACAACAGGCTTATCTACTTCCACACAGGCCAAAATTTGGGGCCCAGTTTGGGATAGCTCAAACTTCATCCCAAAAAACCTCATGTCCATGTTCTCTAAGAAATTCTGTTACAATTCCATGAGACTGTGCAGTGTAAAACTTCACATTTGGTTCCATGACATTGTATTGGGTCACAATGATCTCCTGGATTTTATGAGGTTGTGCTGGATTCTCAATTGACATTTACTTCCATGGGACTCCGTTGCATCACAGTGGTCTCCAGGTTTCCATGAGCTGTGTTGTGTCATAATGGACACCGGGTTCCAGAAACTCTAGCAGTGTCCCAGTCACATCTGTGCCCTATGAGACCTCACCTTGTCAAAGTATCCGTAAGATTCCATGTTGTCCCAATGCTCTGCTCAGTTCCATGGGGCTGCACTCTGTCACAATGGACAATGGGTTCTACAYGCCCTGGTAATATCCAAGTGGCACTTGGCTTCAATCAGGCCCCTCTGTGTTTACAACTGACACTTGGTTCACCAAGATTCCATTGCGTCACAGTGGCCTCTGGGGTTTCCTGAGGCTGAAACTTTTCACAATGGACACTTGCTTCCACAAACCATGCATATATCCCAGTGGCCCCTGAGTTCAATAAGGCTGTGTTTTTTCACAAAAGAGCTGTTGATAGTTGAAGGTTTTTTCTTTTTTTTTTTCTTAATAGAAGTCTTTCCCATAAGTTTCTAGGAAACTAAGTATTGGATACTTATGGGTACTTAAGGAAAAACCAAAAGATGTTGCTACGGTGGGGAGAGGAGTGCAGCATCTGGCTATGCTTCTTTTGTCTCTGGAAGTTTCTCTAGGATACCACAAGTTTTGTGGGAGGCAAGTAAAAGGACGGGGCTCTGGGCAGGTGCTCTCTTTCTCAGCATTGGAAGGAGGATGGTCAAGCTGTTGCTTACTGCGTGGAGAGTTCACTGTCACCACCAGAGTCCAATCCTAGGGACCTACCACCATCTGTTTGTATGCCTGGGAGTCCTGAGCTCACCTTCTCCTGCCTTGCTTGGGAGCTGGGCTGCCGCTGTCCCACCCCCGCCGCTTCTCTGGCACTGCTCTGGCTCTTTCTACACTGTAGCCCAGCACCCCCTGCCCTGCTGGGACATCCCGACAGTTCCAGCTACCACCACAGAGCTTCTGATACATCTCATCCACCAGCCTGGGATTTCTACTCGTTCCTGCTGTTCCAGCTTGGTGCTCCTCAGAGTCCTGCAGGGGCACTGGGATCAGACTGCCCGAGGGTTTTGTGAAGCAAAGCCTCTCTTCCATCCCTTGCCATCTTGGCCAAGAAGGCTGTCATGAGGTTCCTGGTTCTGTTTTGTTGTTAATGCTGTAGATATTGTTGTTTGTTTGCCTTGTTATACATTCTAGTAAAGAACTGCTATTCCTATCCTCATATCTTTGCCTGAGAGTGTCCTAGGTTGCAACATAAGATGTGCCCAAAGCATGTATTCCATCACCATCTTCATGAGCTGTTGAAACCAGGTGGGGCAGTGTTTTCCTTTCCTCCTCCCTCAGGACTATGTTCTGGTAATGACCCATCAATGCCCTGCTCAGTGGCTCATAGGTAACTTCCTTCGGGAGCTATCTCTGCTTAATGGGCAATCAAGGACCCATTGTATGACTCATAGAATGATATCAGCCCATTGTGAGATGCTCTGCCCAGCGGGGAGGAGCCAAGCATTCCCAGCTGCATATAATCTAGAGCTTGGGGCAGCACAGACCTTACTGACTGGATTCCCAGAGGACAGGAGCTGCCAGATCTTTCTATGGGATCACTGCTTCAACAAGACTGCTTCATTTGGACTGYTACCCACCACCCTAACAAACAGGGTGTCAGTTTGTATTCTGACTCTGTCAAAGGTCTTTTCTTTTGTTCCTTTTACTATTACATTTATTTTATCATTTTCCTATTAAATTGTATTTCTGACTTAGTCTCTCTCACTGGTTTTGCTTTCAAACCAGTACAGGGAGCCCCTTAATTTCAAAATTACAATAATTTGGAGGGAGAGGACTTACATTCTCCATTCCGAGGGAGGCTCCTTTGTCCCTTTCAAACCAAGACAGGAGCCTTGGTTCCATGAGATTCCATTGCCCAACAATGCTCTGATGGGATCCCTAAGGCCTTGCTGTGTAAAAATGACTCCTTGATAGGACGAGGCTTGGCAATGTCCCAGTGGCTCCTGGGTTCCATGAAGCCCTGCTGTTCCATGAGATTCCATGGCCCCACAATAGTCTCCTGGGATCCCTGAGGCCTCTTGTGTCACAACTGACCACTGGTTCCATGACATTCCATTGTGACACAGTGGTCTCCTACGTCCCACAAGGCCTTGATCTGCCACGATGGAGCCTTCTTTCCACTAGACCTGGAAATGATGAAGCGGCCTATAGGTTCAATGAGGCTCCTTTTTGGGTCCGAATTGACCCTTGGTTCCATGAGATTCCATTCCAACACAATGGTCTCCTGGGTTATTATGGCTGTGTCATAATGGACACTGGGTTCCACAAGAAAGGACTCTTTTTCCCATGGGAAAGAAAGCTGGCCAACCCAGATTCCTGCCTGCATTTTGGATCAGGCATTGCAGCTTTCACGGGCAGCCCTGTTTCCTGAGCATAGCGCATTACTACTGGGAGAAATCTAGCACTGCTGGCAATTTCACCAGGCTGGTGCCTACAGCTCCTGGTAACTTTCCACGTCCAAGTGGCCGAGAAAATAAGATTTTTTTCCACGGGAATGAAAGCTGGTCAACCCGGATTCGTGGTGCCAGATTGTGGCAGGCGTTTGGGCTTTCAAGCAAAGCCCAGTTTCCAGACCAAAGTGCATGGCTGCTGGGAGAAATCTTTCACTGCTCACAATTTCAGTGGGCTGGTGCCTACTCCGAGTAGTAACTGGCCACGTCTAAGTAGCCAAGAAAGTAAGCTTCGTTTTCTATGGGAATGAAAGCTGGCCACCCCGGATTCGTGGTGCCAGATTGTGGCTCGCATTTAAGCTTTGAAGCACAGCCCGCTTTCCTACTCGAAGTGCATTGCTACGTGGAGAAATCCTCCACAGCTAGCAGCTTTCCAATACTCGAACTCACACCTGGCCGAGAACGAGTGCTCACGAAAGGCTCTTTTCTTTCAGAAGAAAGMWMGCTCGCCACTCCGGATTCCTTCTGGCCCTTTGTTGCTGGCATTTGGGCTTTTAAGCACAGCCCGCTTTCCTGACTAAAGTGCATTGCTACTTGGAGAAATCTATCCCTGCCGGCAAGTTCGCTAGGCTGGTTCCCACTCCGACTGCTAAGTTGCCGCGGCCAAAGGGACAAGAAAGGACTCTTTTTTCCATGGGAAARAAAGCTGGCCACCCCGGATTCGTGCCTGCATTTTGTATCAGGCATTGCAGCTTTCACGGGCAGCCCGGTTTCCTGAGCATAGTGCATTGCTACAGGGAGAAATCAAGCACTGCTGGCAATTTCAATCAGCTGGTGCCTACAGCTCCTGGTAACTTTCCACGTCCAAGTGGCGAAGGAAGGAAGCTTCCTTTTCTGTGCGAATGAAAGCTGGCCACCCCGGATTCGTG